>AYEL01034681.1:0-53465 GCA_000484575.1 Olivierus martensii
AAAAATAAGGCAATTTAAATTATAATTAAATTATTTTACCTATTGCAAACTATAAGAATTCCATAAATTAAAAATTGTAATTTTCTAAGCTATATTGTAAAATTATTATAATGACAGCTTAAGTTAATTAATTAAACAATGATTTGCTTTACAAACTAAATTAAATAAACAAAATATCAAGTTTAAAATTTTATATGTATCAATTTTACTTTTGAGATTTTTAAATAATAATTTAATGTAGAAAATATTTTTGAAATATAATCAAAATTAATTTTTAATAATTTTTTACAGAAAAAATAAAAATTTAATAATGGCATCATTAAAATGAATTGATTGCTATCTTCTGGTAAAGAATACTGATTGAATTTTTTGATGTTTCCCATTTTTAAAATTTTAGTTTGAAGTAGAACTGTAAATTATTTCATGCAGAATTACTGTAAATCTTTTGACCAAAATTTATTATTAATTAATTAGAAACATTCATTTACAATAAATAAATTATAAACAAAGAAATAGCCTCTATTATAATTTATTAATAAGGAAGATTTTATAATAAAAGCAATTAGAAATGAATTTAATTTTCGATTTACAGAACGTTTTATTCCGTTTTAGAAAAGGAAATGCCGTTTATATTTAAATTATTGATTTAGAAATAGTTTTCTTATTAAATAATACTGTACTGTTATGATTTACATTATATATACAGTACTGTATATATAATATATATATACTGTACATATCAAATACCATACTTTACATCAGTTTTATATGATTATAAAGATGGAGTCTGTAGTAAGAATAGGCTAACTAATTTTTAAGAAAATATGAATTTTCTTTTTCTTAAAACTATTTTAAATTATTTCAACTTTAAATATACGCTTTGTTTTATTATAAAATTTAATAAAATAATTATTGGTTATTCGCAATTATTTAAAATTTTGTTATATTTGAAATCATTCGTTTTTGTCAACTTTATTACAGAATGTACCGCTACTTACTACATCATTCTTTCTATGATTTTTTCGCGTAATCAATCCGGAATATTAATGTAGAGTTTTCAAAGTAACACAGTACTATACTATTATGTTATTGTATAAAAACAAAATTTTAAATGTAGTTTTATCTGTCAATTCAAGGGATAAATATTTTCCATACTAAACCAATCCAGAATTTGAACTCGATATCAATTCCGATGGAAGAACTCATTAAACCGGAAATGAGTTATTAAAAAAATGCTCGTAATTGACAGGAAGTGACATCATATTCCGACAGACGAGGAAACTGCCTGGTACGCAATCAACAAGTGGCTGCGAATGTGGGTGATAATACCGCCTAGCTATAATGTATCTCGGTCTGTGTGCTGCAGAAGGTCACAAGTTAGGAGTTAAGTTGTCGCATTCCTGGCGAGGCCATCTTTGACTTTCAAAACACGTGTGACAAACTGCATACGCTCCAAGGTGCGTTGGCTTCTAAGTCATAAGTAAGTTTTAACATTTAGTCTACTTTTGATATTCATCTTCGCTCTCGTCGTCGCGTGAACTGACATTTAAAATAGGAAGTGACGTCATATATTTTCCATTAAAATTCATTAATCTATTAATTAAATTTTTCTTTAATGTATTACAAATTTTAATTTAAGAGATAAATCTTAAACTTTCATCGAAATTTTATATTTACATATATATACTATATATATGTATATTACCGTATTTCAAAATTTGAATTTTTTATACACGGAATATATTATGTAAATTAAATGTAAATAATTAAGTTTAAGTCCGTTATCTTTTAAAATGTCATAAGTATTTTTATGATTAAAACCATAATAAAAGACGTTCTTCTGATAACAAAACGCATCTTTATATTTTTATATATACATATAAAAATGTTTTTAAATGTATAATTATAAAAATATATTTATTTTTTGATTATTATAAGAAATTAGAACAATATATAAAATGAATAAAATATAATTAATGGCGTGATTTTTGTTATTTTAAATATTAATTATATTTAATTACTTTAACTAATGAATTTATATTTCGGTTATTAAAAATAGGAGAATTTTCTACGTGTTTATGTTTTAATTAAACACAAATTTATATTTAGAATGATAATTTTCGAGAGATTAAATAATACTTATTTGTCACTTAATATGATACACTCTAATTAATATTTATGGAAGCTAATTAGGCTAATAAAAATTTGTTCGGAGCATTTTCTAGAAAAATGTGAATAAGTTAAGAGAATTTTAATCATATTTCATTTATAAAAACGTATCAGTTTAAATACTATATTCATTAATTAATCTAAACTTAACATTGATGAAGCGTAGAATATTAAATTCCTATAATTAATATTCGTTTCATTGCTATTATCACTATAACAGAGAAATAATTAAATTTCCAATAATTCCGTTACGTATAAATAGAAATATATGACATATGTCATATATTATTCATAATGTTTTCAACTGCGATATTTTTATTTACTGTGATTTTATTCAAACAATAAAATTTATAATTTTTCTTTAAAATACAATATATCATCTTGAATATGGTAATTCTCTCTCATCTTAAAAGTGAAGAACTATAAGATAAAATAAATTGAAATAATTATTCTACTACATTAAAATTATAAAACAATAAAAATATTAATATATAATGAATTGAAAATTACAAGGAACATTTTGAAAATAATTAGAAGAGGAAATAATAAAATTTTTAGATAAAACTGTTGTTCTAAATTTAGAGAATTGAATTGATATCTTTCTAAGGTAATTTGCATTTTTAAAATGGCAACATAAAATATTTATTTGTTAGTTTTATTTTTAGTTTTATTAAATTTAAGGGAAATGTATAACTTTTTATATCGAGATAAACCTATACACAGTGGTGAACTTGGACAGGTGTCAGCTTATTCAATGGAAAGTGGTCCCAGTGGACCCCTGATGAAGTAAGCCCCCTTAAAAATTTTTATAAAAATTAAATGATAGCCTTATAATTGTATGTAGGCCCCTTTGTCTCTTGGCAACCATATTTTTAGACTCAGTCCGCCATTGCCTATACAGTATAGTATTTTATTTAAAATGTTTTTCTCTTCTTATTTTATATGAATTTGGCATTTATCAATTACGTTTTCTACAGAAATTTAAGAGATAATTTGATAATTCTAACGAATTTCGACGTGGTTTTACAGTCCGAATCCAATGCAATCATGTCCGTTAACCTTCGACGTACAGTACCTTTACGAAATCACACAATTTTTTCCATATGCCCCAATGCCTTTGTTCTGAATCCGCCTATGATCTGTCCTTAGCAAAATAATGTATCTCAAGACAGAGATTGATGTTTTATTTTCAAGCATGTCTACATCATTATAATATTGTTATGGATCATGAACAATACAATATTAAATTATAATATCCACGATTTTAACATTTATAATTCCAATCCTTACACTATATCTTTGTTTATTTTCAATTTAGACTTGATTTTTATCTTCTAAATAACAACAAAATTAGTCTTATTTCTCATTCAATGTCCCAAGAACATTTAAATAAGTCATAAATATAAAGCTACGCTTTTTCAGATGGAAATGAATGTAGAACAGATTCTTATATTTTGATAATATAATAAACCATATTGTTCCCGTACCGTTCTACATTTTCGCTGTTTTCTGTATTGCGAAATTCATAGTTTCTTTTTCTTTTTCAAATTCCTTAGATATTATAAATGATAATATTTCTATAATATTCAACGTTAAAATTCTAATATTAAATAATTAGAATTTGAAAAATCAACACAAAAAATAAATAATTTTTGTTGTTTCCTTTATAATAATTAAAATATATGTGTGTCTGTATGTAACTCAGGATATGAAAGTGGCATCTTTAAAATTAGCAGCAGCTTTAGTTAGCCATAAAAAATATAATCAATCATAAACAACAATGCGTCATTAATCATTTTTATAAACTGAAAATATCAATTATTACATTTTGAATCTGTCTGTTACTACTATTAATTCTATCTGCAATTTTATATATATCTATATTCTTGTATACTTCCCCCACTGTAAGAATGAATTATGAATTTATATTTAATAATTCATTATATTAGACCATATTGTGTAGCATTTGCATAAACCGATTTATTGCTTTTATTCAAAAGGTTAAATACAGTACAGGCATCCCTCCTATAACACGGTAGATAGGTTCCTGAAAAACACCGATTGGGTGAAACCGTATTTATATGAGATCTAGAGCCGATAGAAAAAGGAGAGTTATGTTCCAAAACTAATTAAAAACAAATAACTTTCTTTAATTCCACAAAGAAAACTTAATTTTTATTAAGAATATTAATAACACAAAACATAAGGAAAGAAAAATATATACGTAAGACCCTAAAAAAGCAATATAACAAAAGGAAAGAAAAAAGTATACAGCCAATATAACATTCATATGATAATTGTATCTTCCTTCACTGTTTCGTTAAAACGAGAAAGTTTTTTCTTTAACAATATCAAGTTCAGTTTTTGAGCTTTTTTATGCATTTAAAGTTTGTGTATCTTCTGCTCTCTTTTCAAAATCTGTAATCTAACCCATTATAAAACAATCGTCCCTTAACATATACCCAAAAAAATTTATGAATAAAAAAAAGTTTTTCTCTTTCACATTCCTCTATTGAAGAATAAAACTTATTTTTTATCCAAAAACTGAATGTTTGGAACATAAAATACTCAATGATTGCCAATTAACTGAATTTCAAATCGAAATCGAAAATAGAGTTCATATTGTCTCTCTCATGGCAAACTAGCAAAATTGCGTTTATGACTAATTTTAGCAAAGTATTTCCCAATGATTGCATTTTATATGTGTATTCCTAGTATGGATTTACAAAAATTAATGAAAATATTTTGTGATGTAGGAGAATACACGTAATTTTCTAAATGTGTTAAGTAAAAACCGTGTTATATGAGAGTTTTCTGAATTTTCAAATTGTGTTAGAGCGAAACCATGTTGTAAGAAGCCATGTTATAGGAGAGATATCTGTATTTTATATGAGCACTAATTCAAGTATATACAATACTGTCCAAAGACAATATGTTAATTAAACTATACAGCACAAAGGACATTCAGCTAGATTGATTGGATGGAAATGCTTTGATTTTCCAATCAGAGAACTCAGAATCAAATTAGGAATTCACTCCTTGGAAAATTTATATGATATGTCAGTGTGGATTTTGGTTTCATTTACTGTTGTTTCAGTTAAATTTGTTGTTATCAGGAATCTAATTCTGATGTTAAATGAGGTATTACTACATATATTTAAATACTGTAATGGTTTCATTTCATTTGGAATTAGTTGCTTTTGAATTTTGGAATGCTAGAATGTTATCATTCTGGAGCAACTTAAAAATATTGAGTTGATGATGAGATATTTGAAAAATCTTGTAAACATTACCAAGTAAATTAATAATTAGTATTACATAGAAGAAGTGTTACATTTATCTTTTTCTTTATAGATTAATTATGCTTTCTATAATATCATTTTATTGAAAATTTGGTTTAAGGAAGAATTGGATTTTGTTTGCTACTTTTTATTGTAATTTTTCAAAAATTCCATAAATGAATGATAATTAATATTAATTTCATACAGGGATTTTTCTTTGATACAAGTGTTGAACATGGCTATCATTTAGATTGAATAACTATTCATATAAAAGAATGGGGAATATATAGAATTTATTTTATTTTTCTCCAAATTTTTCATTGGGAAGTTGAGGTGAGATTTATTCATGGGCAAGGGCTATATACAAATGAATACAATAATTTAATATCATATTGGATTTTTTATTCTTTCAGAAAGCCGCAAAAGGAAACGTAAAAATTGGGAAGAAAATGACTTTTATGACAGTGAAGAAGATACTTATTTTGATAGAACTGGGACAATTGAGAAAAAAAGAGATATTAGAAAGCGTATGTTTAGCAAAGAGCAAAATGTTGAAACTTATGAAAGCCTAGTAAGCTTATAATATTCCATTCCAATTCTTTAAAAAATTCTACATTCAAAAATTAACTTCAGTTTCATAATTTTAGGTGAAAAAATTGCAAGAAGTAGACAAAGAAATAGAAGAAATTAGTACTAAACTGCAAACAAGTAAATTAATTGGTAAGAAGTTAATATATTTTTAATACTAAATAGAAAATATGTATATTAGATTATATAATTTATAAAATTTGTTCTAAATCATAATTTTAATTAATAAATAAAATTGGACTAAACTTGGATTTAACTTAATAAATTGGAATAAACTTAATAAATTGGATTAAACTTTTGGATATAAGAAACTGTTTATTAAAGAAATCTTATTAATCTTCTAGTAATAAACATAATTTTTAATTTGATTTCTTAAGTGTTTGTTTGATAGAAAATGTGACATGATGAGCTCAACATTTTTTATTTAATTTTTATTTGTAAAAAATTTTAAATGAATGTATATATTTCAACATCTTATGTACGTATTAATATATAAATCTTTAGCTTAAGTACTTGATATATATATGTTATGGCCAATGCCCGACATCTAGCCAATTCATGAAATGGCTGGCCACTTCTAGATTTGGCCAAAGTCTGAAATATGCAAGCATTTACAACAATTTTGGCTTTTGGATGGCCAATTTGCAATGCACCTGACAATCAATGACCAATTTGAGAATTGTCCAAGAAAAAGTGGCCAAAGCTAGAAGTTTTGTAGAGCTGATCATGCAGTTATGGGAGTTGATCATATCAATTTTAACTCATATTATTACCACTGTGAAAACTTCTTAGTTTAATCAAAGTAGAAAAATTATTTTGAAAACAAAGAGTATTGAAATAGTTTTATTTAAATTGAAAAATTAACAAAAGTAAAAAAATGTCTTTCCAGTTGAAAAACACATCAAAGAAAGCAGTAGTAACATCTTTGCCAGAATTGTTCATAAATATGGTATTTCATTTTTATTTATTTTTTATCTTATGGAAAAATACAAAAAATAAATTAATAAATCCATATTGCATTACAATAAATTTATTACAGAAATCTTGCAAAAGGGTGTCTCCACCCTTTTCCTTACTCTGAGACAGAATCCCATTCATATTAATGGATGGGTAAGTTCTATAATTGCTTGCGTCAGTATTGTAAGTACAACATGTGGCGTGACAGACAATCCTATTTTTGCTGGCGAATAAACCAAAATTCGCATGAGTGCACTCTGCTACTTAGCTCCTCAAAACTTCTAGCTTTGACCACTTTTTCTTGGACAATTCTCTAATTGGCTATTGATTGTCAGATACATTGCAAATTGGCCAGCCAAAGCCCGAAATAGTAATAAATTCTCGTATATTTCGGGTTTTGGTCAAATCTAGAAGTGGCCAACTGTTTTGTGAATTGTCTAGATGTCAGGCATTGACTGTAACATATATGTATATAGTACTTAAACTAAAGATGGTTTGTGACTTCTTTCCACAAAGTTATTTAGTTTTCTTTTTCTGACAAATTTATCTCTCTCAATTTCTACTTCCTTATTATTTCTAATCTATATTACTTATAAAATACAGATTGTGTGTGTGTGTGTGTGTGTGTGTGTGTGTGTGTGTGTGTGTGGTGTTTTTTACAAGAGCTTGTGTGTGTGTGTGTGTGTGTGTGTGTGTGTGTGTGTGTGTGTGTGTGTTCTTATTAATGTGTAGAGACATAATTGTCATCAATATGTCTTTGGAATAGTATAGAATATGTATTTTTTCAGTTGATATCCAACCGGTAAGAATATTGACTTTTTGTACATTATCAATATGGGCATGTCCCTACATTGCCCTATTTTTATTTAGCCCTTTTTTAGGGCCCTAGAGAGTGGCGCTAAGTGTTAAAGTAAGGTGCAATCGATAACTTATCTACATTACTATTATTGGATTTTTACAGAATTGCTTAGCTAAAATAATTATTACTGATTATGATACAGGATAATGTTCAGTATCAATTTGTGTTCAATCAGTATCTTTATATCATCTCTTTTCATTGGATGTTTTATTTTAAAGGAACTTTTATGTTGAATTTGCAGCTAAGTTAAGCCTGTTCTATATCCATAATTATGATTGTGACATAATTCATATCTCAAATGAAATTTGTTTATATTTTGTCACACAAAAAATTATATAAGTATTCATCATGACGTAAACTACTATATGTTTATCCAATTTTATATAAAAATAATAAGTAATATTTAAAATCACACAAAAAGCAATAATATATACAAATTTTTTATTTGTTGCAATTTTAAATGAAATTAAGCCACGTTGCATTATTTCAAATGCATTTTGAATCTCTCCCCCTTCGAAATTTTTCGTCATACTATGCATCATTATTATGGCATTGTTCTCCAAGCTGATCAGAGAAACAATTTGGATTGGCCAGACATGTTTTACAACAAACATATTTCCATGTGTTATATTAATCTCTATTTCTCTAACAATTACACATAAATATATTACATTTTATTTTATATCTAAAACATTGTTTAGTCATAAAGATGTAAGTATTAACCATTTTAAGAGTGACATCATAATTTACAGAACTCTTCCCCTCTATGTCATTTACCGTCTCAAATCTATACTCTACCCCTAAAGCTTGATATAATTTATGGTATTCTCCCTAGCTAATAAATAAATAATACTTAAAATAACATACAAAGAAATAATATATATCGGACAGACGTTTTTTTTCTTCTATTGGAATCCAAAACTGTGACGTCACACCACTCGAGGGTATCAAGTAACATATTACACAAACCAACAATAGAATCAGACTTTGTTCACAAAATTTAAAATAATAATCGTCTAGAAATCACTTTAAGAAACTAAAAACTAAAGTGTTAGACGTCTATTTTTAATTAATTAAAAAATTTGTTTTCATTACTATATGTTAATTATCATTTACTTAAATATATTTTTTAATTAAATAATTAGTTTTCATTACTATATGTTAATTATCATTTACTTAAATATATTTTTATATGGTTATAATTTTATATATGTTAATTATCAATTACTTAAATATATTTTTATATGGTTATAATTTATAATGATATTGTCGGATTTGAATTGATTGTTAAAAAAGTAATGATTGACTAAGCTAATTAAGTTAATAATGATATTGTTGGATTTAAATCGATGGTGATAAAAAAGATAATGATTAACAACTGAGCTAACGAATCACATGATGTGATGACAAGCTGTTTTAGAGCACTATTTTGTCGGAAATTCACATAATCAGGAGTCGTTAACCAAAGCATGCGTCGTTAACTGAGACATTTTTTTCTTAGAGCCACTCATCGTTAACCAAGGTACACTGTATTTTATTTATAACTAAAACATTGTTCAGTCATAAAGATGCAAGCATTAACCATTTTAAGAGTGATGTCATAATTTACAGAACTCTTCGTGAGACATTTTTTTCTTAGAGCCACTCATCGTTAAACCAAAGGTACACTGTATTTTATTTATAACTAAAACATTGTTTAGTCATAAAGATGCAAGCATTAACCATTTTAAGAGTGATGTCATAATTTACAGAACTCTTCCCCCTACATCATTTATTGTCTCAAATCTATACTCTACCCATAAAACATGACATAATTTATGGATTCTCCCTAGCTAATAAATAAATAATACTTAAAATAACACATAAAGAAATAATATACATGTGAAGGTTCAGGAGAAAAAGGAAAGGAAAACAGCACGGAGTTTAACTTACTGTGTTCCGGTGTCGGGGTTGATGGTGGAGAGGAGTGGCCATTTTGCTTTTTCGTTTCTGTGGACTGTGTTTTTCTGTTTGGTTATGGTTTAAATTTAACAATTGAAGTTATAATGTTAAAGCAATAATTTAAGAATTGTTCCTAAAGAATACTTTTATGTTATGTTTTTAAGTAAGACTTGCAAATTGCAAATTATATATTTTGTTTTGAAAATGTAAATGCTTGATTGGATAAAAAGCTGTATGACACTAGAGGGAGCAGATTCCATCCTGACCTGTGAGCTCGAGGAAAATTGCAAATTATATATTTTGTTTTGAAAATGTAAATGCTTGATAGGATAAAAAGCTGTATGACACTAGAGGGAGCAGATTCCATCCTGACCTGTGAGCTCGAGGATTGTACTGTTGGTGGTGTGCTCGTCTTCTGGAGCTGTGTCTATGTTGTATTTTAAATGGAATAGTACAGGTCAGGGAATTTCAGTTGTAAGTGTAAAACTAACTTTTCTACGTTAATAAAAAAAGTGCTTTAGTTTGATTAATGGAGTCGTTTTGTAATGCTATTTGTTTTGCATTAGATTGGGTGGAGCGTAATGAATTACATCTTGACATTACGATCTGGTCATGTCCTAGAAGGGAAACAATGGACAGGGGGGTCGGGTCAGAACCTAAGAGAGGATCTGGGCATTGGTCCAGACCTTCCATACCATAGCATATAGAAAATTTCCATTTTTATTGCCAAATCTGTTCTTATGCCACATCATTATCACAACATAATTATGTATTTCAACTGAGCAATGTAATATAAATTATATGTAAAAATTAAAATATTGTCCACACATTCGCATTAAAAATCTGTGTTGGGGGGTCGGGTCAGAACCTAAGAGAGGATCTGGGCATTGGTCCGGACCTTCCATACCATAGCATATAGAAAATTTCTATTTTTATTGCCAAATCTGTTCTTATGCCACATCATTATCACAACATAATTATGTATTTCAACTGAGCAATGTAATATAAATTATATGTAAAAATTAAAATATTGTCCACACATTCGCATTAAAAATCTGTGTCCAGCATTTCCTGAATGGACCATGCCCATTTTTAACATGGGCAAAATAATTAAATTCTTAGGTATATTAAACAAGTGCTGGTTTTCTCCATGTGTGCATGGCCTTTTGTATTATGCCAGTAGTCTCAAACTGAAATTGCGAGTAGGCCAAATGCACAGTTCAAAAGGAAACGAAAGGCCAAATATTTTAAAACAAAATTACAGTGAAAGGAAAATATTTTACTGGTACAACAGTTACCACCACACATTGTCATGGCATAATTACGTACAGTATTTCAACCGAGCATTATAATAATATAAATTATATGTAAAAATTAAAATATTGTCCCACATATTCACATAAAAAATCAGTTTTAGCATTTCCTGAATGGCCATACCTGTTTTTAACATGGGCAATTGGTGTCCAGCATTTCCTGAATGGACCATGCCTGTTTTTAACATGGGCAAAATAATTAAATTCCAAGTAAAACTACACAAGAGCCCTTTAGCAGTCAAAAAAATCTTTTGACTGCTAAAGGGCTCTTGTGTAGTTTTACTTGTAATTTGTGTGATTGAACATTTAATAATTAAATTCCTAGGTAAATTAAACAAAGAGCCAAGCACGTGTTAAACAAATGCTGGTTTTCTACATGTGTGCATGGCCTTTTGTACTATGCTTAAACTTAAATTGCAAGTGGGCTGAATGCTTAGTTTGAAAAGAAATGAAGGGTCGAATATTTTCTAACAAAATTACAGTGAAAGGAAAATATTTTACTGATACAATAGTTACTGATAGCACAGTGATAGGCCATACAAAATTGCTTTGTGGGCTGGATATGATCTGCTGGCCACCAGTTTGAGACCACTGTACTATGCAACAAAGGGCCAAACATGTGCTTCACTTTTTTCGTTGCAAAGTGGATGTTTAATACAGTAGGTGATCGGTTAACGAACATAATCTATTCCAAGAAACAAATAGCTAAAATATCTTCGTGGATCATATAAAATTGCTTTGCGAGCCAGATGCGGCCTGCAGGCCACCAGTTTGAGACCACTGTACTATGCAACAAAGGGCCAAGCACGTTCTTCACTTATTGTTGAAAAGCAGGTGTTTAGCACATGTTTGATTGTTTGTTGTATAATAGAAGATATTTCTATAGATTTAATACAAATTTTCATATAGGAACAAATTTTGAAAATTTAATCATTTAATTTTTAAAGGAAATATAAACAAACATCCCAATATCGATTGCTTTTCTCTTTCCTTCAGGAATTTTCGAAAGTAATTAATAGCATTGTCTTCGTAGAAATCTCCAAGCCTATTGACCTTAACCTGGTATCGGTGCCATTCTAACACCAAAAATTGTAAAATCTCTCTCTTAACTTCTTCGATATATTGTATGTTGATGATTACTTTTCAATAATTATTTTTACTATCATTTATAAACAAAAACTCAGCAACGCCAGGTATTTTAGCTAGTTACTTTATATGTGAGTTTCTGATTGGTTGTTGTTTCTTACCTCTCAAATTGATTTGATGGAAATAAAATTTCCAAATAATTTAACCCTAAACAGAATCATTACTGTAAGAAGGACAGGGTGAGTATTGCCCTTTCCCTGGCACAAAGAACATGAGCACAAAGGAAGTGAAGTATTCATAAACTGTATTAGGGAGAAAGTATTGGGTTATTTGGAAAATAATTTCATTTTTTTCCCATCAGTGGCACTAGTTGTATTTTTACTTGCCAATTTCATTCTAAGCCATATTGTCATTGAAATTTTGACAGCTGACATTTCAAAGTATATTTATAAAAATTTTTTTTATTCTATGCAGTAGTTTTTTTTTTGTGTCCTATCAAAAATGGAAAATAAAATGGAGATTTCTCCATGTTTTGCTTTTTTATTACTGAAAAAGTAAGAATGCTATTCGAGCAAGAAAAACGTTATGTGAAGTGTAGAGAGAAGATGTGTTAACAAAATTCCAGTGCCAAAACTGGTTTGCAAAATTTCATTTTGACTATTTGGATGTTAAAGATGCACCATGTGCGGGAAAGTTAGTTGAAGCTGATGATGACAAAATAAAGGAATATATCTAATTATTCGTTTGTATAACAACAAAAGATATATTAATGAAAACTGATTCGAAATGATTTGAAGATTCTAGATTAATATTGAAAAATATTTTAGAAAAATGAATATTCTAAATTACTACTATTCTTAATCATTAGATATAATTTCTGCTGACATTTTAATCATTGAAAATAACATTAAATATTTTGGATAAAAGTAACTTTTTAATAAATAGTTGCAAATGCTAAAATAAAAATAAAAATTCTCAAATATTTCTCCGTCAACTGAAATATTTTCAGTCTCATTTTAGGTCTTCAGTAGCATAAGAATAAAATTTTGAACATTAAAAGTTAAATATTTCATATACATAACTTATATTCACATAATAAATTATTAATAATAATATTTTGCAATACAGGCAAATTTTTAAATTTTCAACAAATTCATATATTCAACCGTAACATTTAATGGATATGCATAATAAAAATAGCTTCATATGACGAATAGTTCTTTATAGGCTATTTTACAAACAACTTTTAAATTTATAAAAATTATTCATTCATAAATTTTATTTTGTATAATTTTTTCATGAAATAAAATACATCCAAATTAAATCAGAATTTGATGTATAAAGAAATTAATAATTTAGAACAGATTGCTAATACTAGGAAATTACTTTCTAAAGAAAAATATTTTTCTTTAACTATAAAAATATTTAAAACAGTTTCCTTGAAAATCTAGGAGAAGCCGTTTTTTTATTTAGCCTTGTGTTAAATACATATACACGTCAAAAATGTAGGCGTTTAATTATTTTTCGTCCCACAGATATATGCACCTGTAGTTTTTCATCTTTTACTATCTTCTGATTTTAATGCCTGGGCCTTCTTTAATTCTATTGATTAACATAATCTCTTGTTTTGATTTAATATAATTTCTTCCATGCATTAACAAAATTAAATCAATTTGCAGTTTGAAATCAGGTATAGGGCTTTTTATTTAAAGAATATTTAAATGAAGCTATTAAATTTTTGTTCTAGTCCAAAATGTGAAACAACTTAAAAGATATTTAAAAGAGAGTCGAAATGAATTACTGTATTAATTTGATTTTGATCGGAATGCACCACTTTTAAAGTACAGTAAATACTGATTTGTAAAAGAATGATGCAGATAGTTTGGATAATTGCCATTTTACTTAAAAAATGTTACATCTAGATTAAAAATAATAATAAAACTTAATCGGTTGAATGGCTTACTATCCGGTATGTCAGTAAGAAATGAAAAAATTATTATTAATTAGATTTGGATCATATTAAAACGCTTTTAAAAAATATAATAATTCAAATGACTGCTTTTTATTTTTAATGTAGTAGAGCGAATATAAAAATCCTCGACACAGTCCCTTTGAATACTTTCATAGTAAATTATGTTTGTATATGAATGTAATCATTGCGAAAATTTGACGAGTTTAGTTAAAATGATGTAAATATTGAAATTACAGTAATCTCTTTGCAGTCATTGTAGCTCGTGGCTGATAAATTATTAATTAAATTATTTATTTTACGATCTGTTAATAGCAGAAATTCA
The DNA here is from genome assembly GCA_000484575.1 of Olivierus martensii. Lineage (NCBI taxonomy): Eukaryota > Metazoa > Arthropoda > Arachnida > Scorpiones > Buthidae > Olivierus > Olivierus martensii. The sequence continues at coordinate 14,489 of AYEL01034681.1, forward strand.
GGATTTTATCATAGATGATAAAACAACAATCACGTATTTTTGTATGGTTTGTTTGTTTGTTCTAGTTTACGAGATTAATCAGCAGAGTTATGCTAACAAATTCAAAATATATACTATAATTACAATAAGTCACAGTGTCGATAAATTTAAAAAAATAAACTTAATAATTATAAATCAGTAAAAAATATAAACCGCAAAAAAATCGTAAAAAGTGTAAATGACCACACATTCTCTCAAAATTAAGCAGTTTAGAGTATTGGGTACTGGGCCTGATGGAAGTGGCCCCAATGCTCCATAAACTCATGCATATGCCACCAGTGCTCCAACTAGCAGCAATAGTGCGAGTTCTGATATATAATATACTGTATATCTCTTTGCGCTATTTATCTGGGAGCCAATTCCAAATATGGTAGAATGAATAAATAGAATATGTTTTTTTACCATGGAAAATAATTTTTATTTTTATAACAATAACTTAGATTATCAAAAAAAAAAATAAGTAATTTGTTAATCAAGATTCTTTTCTGATCAAGAAGTGATTAATTTTGTATGTTTGATAAAATTATTGGTGAGATATATTACTCGTCTGGTCCCTAATGAGCCGCTCCTGTTATATAGTATTCATTGCCCAAATCTACAGATTGTTATATCATAATTTATCACTTTTTCATAATTTGCTTTTTTACGAAGTATCGTAACTTTTTATTTTCTTAATATTAATTTTATTAATTATTGAGTTAATTTTTCTTTGAAAAGCAATGAGAAATGTTGAAAAATCATATCATTCTCATAAAAACACGAATGTAATTCAAATTTATTTCTAATGTAGCCTATCCCAGTCTTTTCATATCAAGAATAATTTTTTATTATTTTTTTTATCCGCAGACAGATATTTTTGAAAGATTTTTCTACAAATGTGTGTTTATTAACTAATAATTAATTACTGTTCTCGTTTTCTTTTCTTATTACATGTAATTATTAAATAACAATTTATTAAAAACAGTTTTAAACAATGATATAACAAAGGATAGATAATAAAAATAAAAAGAAATATAATTTATAAGTAACGTATTCGTTTTATACTGTTTTTACCTCACAAATTACATTTTTAAAATTCGAATATAATCCGAAAAACTCTGAAAATAATAAAATTTGCATTTAAATTTGTGAGGTAACTAGATAAAAAAATTAAATTAGTGCTTATATATTGGCTATTTGGCAACGGATGAAAGAAAGTAACAAGATAAAAAAATTAAATTAGTGCTTATATATTGGCTATTTGGCAACGGATGAAAGAATTGATAATTCATTTTCACCATTTACCATAGAGATGCTCTGCATTACTAACCCGATTCTGAAAATTAAATTTTTGATTTCAACTCAAATTTGAAGATTTCATATTTTTTTGTAATTTCAACGGATTTTAATCCGGATTTGAAAAAGAAAAACATATCTAACAATTTAATATGATATTTTCCATTGAATTTGTGTTTTTAATTTTTAAGTCAGAAAAGTCAGTATCCTTATTATCAATATATACATAAGATTTCATATTTTTTTCTTGTAATTTCAACGGATTTTAATCCGGATTTGAAAAAGAAAAACATATCTAACAATTTAATATATTTTCCTTCGAATTTGTGTTTTTAATTTTTAAGTCAGAAAAGTCAGTATCCTTATTATCAATATATACAATATGTATATTATTACTGAACAATATTTCCGAGTTTGTTAATTATTTACCGCTACTTTTATTGGATTTATTTGTGATCATTAAATAAGTTCACAGATACCTTGGAATTGCAGTATTAATTACAAGCATGAGAATCACAAATACATTAGGAAACATTGGTCAAATATGATTTTCCTTCGAATTTGTGTTTTTAATTTTTAAGTCAGAAAAGTCAGTATCCTTATTATCAATATATACAGTATGTATATTATTACTGAACAATATTTCCGAGTTTGTTAATTATTTACCGCTACTTTTATTGGATTTATTTGTGATCATTAAATAAGTTCACAGATACCTTGGAATTGCAGTATTAATTACAAGCATGAGAATCACAAATACATTAGGAAACATTGGTCAAATATGTTATTAGAAAATCATTTTATTAAATATATGAAAGTCGTTTATGTAAAAGTGAATTAATCATATTGCTTTATAAATACAGGTTATGATACTTTATTATTGAAATTTGTATATTTTAAAAATCAATCTACCGAGAAAAATTGTCTTTTATTTTAACTATTCATTTATTGTATTTGAAACTAACTTGTAAGTTTTCTATATATTTGTGTTTTCTGTAAACTTGTTATATTATTAAGTTAAATTATTCGTATTGCTTTATAAATACAGTGTGATACTTTATTATTGAAATTTGTATATTTTAAAAATCAATCTACCGAGAAAAATTGTCTTTTATTTTAACTATTCATTTATTGTATTTGAAACTAAGTTTTCTATATATTTGTGTTTTCTGTAAACTTGTTATATTATTAAGTTAAATTATTAAATTATGAATCAGTCTCATCTTTTTTTAGATCAAAAGATAACTTAATATTTAAATTTTTTTATCAATAAACTTTATAAAAATTGTTAAAAATTACATCGTATATTATTAATTAAAGTGGTTAGTTTTCAAAACTTAAGCATGCCTTTTACTTAGGAAAAAACTGGATTGATTCCTGTTTTCGATCAATTTTATATTATTAATTTGTCCCATCTTGAAAAATAAGAGTAACGTATTGCTTTAAATATACTATATAGATTTGTACATACACACACAGTATTATAGGCCTATATACAGTATATATGTGTTTATCTGCAAAATATACTATACTATATATATTTTTTCATATAGTTCTTGAGTATTCTTCCTAGAATATATATATTCTAGGAGAAAATATATTAAATTATTCTCCTAGAATATTAAATATATATATTAATCAAAATATATATATTTAATATCTTGTTAAACATACAATATTTTTACTTTGTCAATCTAGCATAAGAACTATACGAAAAATCGATCAATGATCGTGTTTTGATTATTTAAGAATAAGATGATACTATTAATTTAATAATTACGCCCATTATTTTTTTAATCTTTTATAGTTTTTGACGGATTCGAACAAAATTTCGTAAACCATTAATTACGATATTTTAAATTTACAACTTTTTCGTGAAATAAATTTTATAATGAATTATAAGTTTCATATTCAGGATGAAAAAAATAAATCTGTTAAATTTTTAAAAATATGTATCATTTGTATTTTTATATGAATTTATTTTTTAATAGATTTGTAGAATAATTTTTAACTCTAATCATATCTGCCCGTCTTCAAAGTTCCATTTGCTCTTTGTATTTTATAAATTATTTTTATCCAGTCAATGTAAATATATGTATACACCAATTAACTCAATTTCAAATCGTAATCGAAAATAAACTGCATATCGTCCTTCTCATGGCAAACTAGCGAAGTTGCATTTATGACTAATTTTAGCAAAATATTTACCAATGATTTAATTTTATATATATTGTGTGTCCCTAGTATATATTTACAAAAATTAATGAAGAGGTTTTGTATATTGTAGGTGTAATTTTCTAAATATGTTAAATAAAAACCGTATTATAGAAGTACCGTATTATATGAGGGTTTCCGCAGTTTTTAAATCGTGTTAGAGCGAAACCGTGTTGTAGGAAACCGTGTTATAGGAATGATACCTGTATATCCAAAATTAAATTAATAATAAATAACAATAAAAAGCCAGTACAGTATTTAATTTTTGTGCTCCTCTTATCGTTTGGAGAAAAACAAAGGAACAGCTACTGTATATAGCAATTTTTTAAATTACTAACAATATAAATATTTCTATTATGGTGTCCCCTATCATTTTTTCTGAATCCACTACTTCTACTAAACAATTAGTCAGGGCAAAATAGAAAAAAATTAGTTGCATTTAGCGAAAACGGGTCACACAGTAATCAACAAGTTAAAACAAACCACTTAGTCAATACAGAGTCAATTTACATGTATTTTTCTGTCGTATCTGATCTCAATAAGTCTTGTCCGGTTTTGACTGATTGATCTGTGCTCAATCTTAAAGTATATAGTACTGTATAATATTTATAAAATATATTTTGAATATAATATAAAATGATGGAATAGTAAATTTAAAAAATATATAGTAATGATACACAATAGATGAAAGTATAGAACCAAATGGATAAAAAAAAAAACAAATTCTAACTATCAATAATTAACTTCCAAGATTAAAGTTATCATATGATATGGATTATTTTATGTGTATCATATTATGACAGTTATAAAATATATTCCGTTATATAATTTATGTAGGCAAATTTGACTTATGTAAATTTCAACTAATATAATATTATAAATCTTACATAAATTAAAGTTAAATTGTACAGAAGAGGATGACTTCTTCTGTACAATATAACTTATCAATATATAATTTGATAGAATTATGCACAATAGTATTGATGACCATTCCTCTTTTGGATGCACTTTATTTTCAAAACAGTGACAATTTTTTTCAATGGAAAGATTTAATTAAAATTTTATTTTTCTGTATTTTTACAATAAAGTAAAAAAATTACTATATGACTATATATATCCTACTTTCTCTGGTTTGGGTTGAGACCAAAAGTATCTGAGGCAACTGATTCCTTATAATCAACTTTTGACAGTAAGTTCCAAAATAATTTTCTGTATATAGTTTATATTTATTAATAAGGACTATCACTTTAATGAAACTAAAGAATTTTTCCCAAATACTTTTCACACTGAAAGAAATGGAAATTATTATTCAGTTTTAATCAATTTTAGCATTTAAAAAAGAATTTTTTTTCTTTACCATAGTAACTTGTTAAAGTTTTTAAATTAGTTATTCTAGCGTTTAACTTTTTTAAAATTACAATCAGTTTAAAATCATTAATTACTTTAAAAACATCAAATTTTTAAATGTCATATAATGTCAAAGCAAGCGACAAAACAAGTTTGACAAAAGGAAGATTCAGCGCGTCTCTCGAATATCATACACAAATATTTTTGTTTGCCAGTTTACAAAACAGTTAAGTAGAACTATTAAACAAATATAATAAAATACACAACAAGCTTAACACAAACAGTACAAACTATTAATTTAACTGGGGGAAAAAAAAAAAGACTTACCGTAATCCCGAATAATTGTGCTCGAACCTGCGAGCTTCTGTGTTAACAAGCAAACAAAAATGCTGCACACGACCCTTCACTTCTTCACGTTAAACTCTCCGGCAGTACGAATCGATGTTATTTTGCGCCACCTGGTAAAATATATTGGAAGTGAAACAGTGCGGTAAATAAAAATATTTACAATTTTATTTTAAAATAACAAATTTAAATAATATTAAAGAGATCAAAAATAAAATTTCATTGTGTTTTCATTGAAAGTTATAAGTTTGAAATATTTAACCGCAGATTGGAAATGATTCCGCAGAACGGTATTTTTTTTAATCCCTTTTTTCCTTTAAGGATTTATATATAAACTATCGTATATTTAAAAATACAGGTTATATTATGTTTTATGTACAGTATTTAATTCAAATTTTGTGATATTTCTTCCTTCGTGATCAAGAAGAAAATATTTAATGAATTAAGAGTTATAAATCAAACTTCGTCACGGTGAGCATTTTATTTTTTAAACGTGTTTTCCGATTTTAATTTTACAGGTCATGAAATGTAGCATTTATTATTTTATTAAAACTTTTAACAACAGTCTTAAACAATATAAAGTTACAATTTATTAATAAATAAATATACAGTAATATTCCGTAAATTGGCGGCATCATCATAAAGCTCTATTAAATAACAAAAACATTTACAAATTTTATTTAAACAATGTTTACATATACAAAAACTGTTAAATAAAATAAGAAAATTAAGCTTTCTTGATATAGCTTTCTTATATTTTCTATACGTTTTATCAACTTACCTTATCGAGATATGTATAAAAATTAATAATTTTTACGAATTTTACCACAAAAATAACGTGAATAAGTTTATCGGCTCCGATACAGCAATGGAAAAACATTCACGCAACAGTAACAGATGTTTTGCAGAAAATATTCAGCAGGAAATTATTTCTTATATTTTATAAATGCTGATTTAATACAGAAAATATTTCAGTTGTATTATGCTGTTTAATATTCAATTATATTTAATTATTCTCTTCAACTTTTTATGATAAAAAATTTTTTAGAAACCCACGTCAATGACTTTCCTTTTTTTTAATTAATAAAACTTTTTATAGGTTACTATCAATGAGAATTATAGTGCGTAGAGAAAAATTTTAAACAACAAGTAGGTCAATTATGAAAAAAAATTATTTTCCACTATAAACTAGTTTTCCAAACCCATTAGTTGTTTATTGGAGTTGTACTGACAATTTTCAGCGCTAACCATTGACACCATTCCGAGTAATAGGAACTATAAAGTTCCTTAATGCTCTTAATAAATATTTAGGAGTTGGAAAATCGATTAACTTTTACAGATAAACAGGAAAATTGAGTATTAAAACAATCGAAACACAGTTTCTGTTATCGCCGATTATATCAGATATTACGTCAGCATCTGACCTTGTAAACAGTCTTAACAGATTAGCAAAAATCTATTATTAAATATTATAAAATATATGTTTTCAGTATTATAATCCGCGCATTAAAAATATCGCATAGTTCGCTAATAAGAGGAATTTTTTTTCCTGGTTCTGGTTGGTTACACTTGCTATTACAACTGATTACACAATTCTAAGCAATCCAACCAATGACATTGCATTTCCTATCTTTATCGTTGTCATTGAACCAAAACAGTGGTGACAGTGATTGTTTTTCCCCCTTTTCTTTCTCCCAAAAGTATTCAAACATCCTCAATAATGTTCAGATGGCATAATGTACTACTTTAATAAAATATATAATATTACACCTGAACTTTGTGATTTCACTTTTAATCCAATATCAGTAAGATAAGATAAACAAATTTTAATAATGAAATTATAAGCATTAACCAAGTTAGGCAACAATACTTCAAACGCCCGAATTATATATACAAAAAAAGAATCATAGATACCGAAACAATATATAAGTTTTTTGACTAAATTAATTGTTTATCGAGGTTAAATTTTAATTGCGTATCAGCATAATATAAGTTTATTGAGATGCAGAACATGTTTGTTGCACAAATATAATTCTTGTGATATAACGATGGTGTATCTCGCTGGCTAGTTTCGAAATCAATCAAAAATATCATTCATTCAATAAAATATTTTAGGGGTAATTGAATTTTATATTATTTTCAATTAATTCTTTAATAAAATTTTATAATTTTCAATTAATTCATTATTCAGGGCATAGATAAGTTTCGAGAATTGTCATTTGCTTCTTTAATACGACAATAAGTTTATAAAATGCTGAAATAAGCTGCTTATTTTATCAATAGGCAAAAAAAAAATAACGAAAAAATATGAAAAAATTATAAATAATTTATCTTTTAAATTAAAACAAGCTATACAGTACTTATAAAATCAGTTGTTTGCAAATAAAGAAAATAAAAAATAACGAAAAAATATGAAAAAATTATAAATAATTTTCTTTTAAATTAAAACAAGCTATACAGTACTTATAAAATCAGTTGTTTGCAAATAAAGAAATATGATATACATAGGTACTGATACTTACCTGCAGCAATTTCCGATGCTTGATGTTAATAAATTAAAGAATAAGATAAATTTAATGGATTTTTTAAAGCAAAGTACTTCTCCTTTTCATGGAAAGGATCGTAATAACTAAATAAGGAGGTCGCCTCAATCACCAAAGCAGCATAATTGGATTAAAGCCACCAAATATCTCTTACGACGCCATTATTAACTTAATCTCATAGTAAAATGTTTTATGCTCTATTTACAGTTTTAGATTTGTCTTTTTTTATGATTTCGATTAATAATCCGATATAAATTTTAATAATTATAACTGAAAAATCAGTGAATTCATAATTATTAAGTGAAAAACCAATTTTTTTTCTTTTTGTTGTCTTATGTTAAATTAATGATTTGTATTGGAGGATTTTAAGTTATAATAGAAAAATATATTCACTTATAATTATAAAAGAAAATCATTTATTATAAAAGATTTTTTTGCAATTTCTATTTAAAAAAAAAAAATACATCTGCTTCTTTTATTAAATTAATGATTTTTATTGGAGGATTTTAAGTTATAATAGAAAAATATATTCACTTATAATTATAAAAGAAAATCATTTATTATAAAAGATTTTTTTGCAATTTCTATTTAAAAAAAAAAAATACATCTGCATAACTTTTGTGTTTAGCTAACAGATGGAGACACAGGCTGTTATGTCGATACGAGATAAATTTCTTGTAGTGTTTTAATATGCATTAAAGCAATAACGAAGAACTAAAAATAAAAATAAATTGGTGATATAAATAGAAACAGAAAAAAATGCAATATCCGTAATACTAAATAAGAGTATACATTTATATATCATGCTAAAAATGTTTCAAGAAATTATGAGAAAAATCGAGATAGAAAAAAACAAAAAATTACGAAGAATAAATTGCATGTAAATGATTCATGAAATTTATTTGTAGTTTCATAATAATATATTTTCTTTTTGATGATCTTAGGACCCATCATGAAATCGATGTTTATCAATAATTCTCATAATAAATCCAATTAAATGTAAACTAAATTTGCAAATAATCTGGCAAAATTTAAATATATTGAATGTTTCATTTGAAAATTTTATTTTCTCTTATTTTAACTTTCCTGAGCGATCGTTTTGAAATTTCTTTACCTGCAACAAAAACTAAAAAAAAAACTTTAAGAAATTAAATTATTAAATATTCACTGATATTTAAACACAATCAATTTTCTGATATGTATTCCTCCTCCAAAACTTATAAAATAGAGGCATTAAATTTGATCGATTGCTTATTTAGAAAATATTCAAATTCATTCAAATTTAACTACTACCATTAAATCAAAGAAAGGAGAAAACCATTTCAAACTTTAGTAAATGAGTTTGAAAATCAGCGATTTCGTATTGAAACGAACTCACCTCGATGTCTCTGAATGTTTAATTAATGTTGAGTCCAAAGAGGAGGAGCGGTTCACATTGTCGTGTCTCTAAATGTCCGCCTTTTCCTCACTTGACGCACTTAAAACAAAGTTTTAAGGATTTATTCATGTTTAGACGAATATGCCTTTTATTGATTAATTAAATCCTTCATATATATCTGAGTAATCGAATGCGATACAATCTTCATTGCACTAGAAACTACTCAAAGTGCGAATCAGGAGTAGAGCTTTAATCGACAATTTATCTAAATGCTCAATATATTTTCGTTTTTTAATGCTTATTATACTAACTTGGAAGTAATATTTCATAAAATAAAGAAGAGAAACTCTTAAGAAACTATCGTTTATCATAGAAAGAAGAATTCGGGCAAAATGAGAATGAATTAAGACAACTGCAACCAAATTTATCTGCACTTATAGTTAGATAATAAATCACAATGTATGAAGACATTGATTCTTTCATAAATCTTCAATCTATATCAATAGTTGTATGGCAGAGTAAATCTATTCTTTCTTTCTTCTAAATTATATCTAACGTTAATCCCTAAATCAAATAATGAAACCCCGAAAAGCTTATAAGCTTAAAAGATAATTCAAAATCCATATAAGCTCGAGAATAAGCGCTTGCCAAATTATATAAGACGGAAATAACAATTATAGAATTTAATTACGATACGACAAGAAAAAATATAAAGTCAAAAATTCGTGAGAAATATCATTAAACAACTTTTAGATATCCTTAATCGTTCAGTAGAAGAAAAACATTAAATTCAACATTCAACTATCGATTTTCATTCCCGTATAGTCACGCGATCTAAATTAAGAGTAGTAGACTAAAAATTAAAGGAAATTGCTTTAATATTAATCGATTTACAATCAAGATTTGTAAATTTATAATAATTATAAACTTTTCAGTTTTGTAAATTTATAATTGAATTTTAAACTTTCTTTTAAGGATCTGTAATATCCCTTGACTGATATTTATTCGTCTTAATAATGACTAATTATGTTTTCTTTATTACGTAGTCGTGCCAATAATAATAAAAATAATTAGTTAATCATTAGTAATCCTAAAAAGCTTAATAATTAGTACAAAATAGGATTAAAAAACCATTTTCACTTTATGGAAAGATCACTGTTCTGATTTCTTGTAGAAACTTGCTATAAATTATAAATGAATATTAAAAATGTTTAAAGGAAAAATAAATTCGAAATTTTATCAATTGCTTAATCATATTTTTTAAGCTCTTTATTTGGGAAAACACATTTTGTATGCCTTATTCTCTTAACAAATAAGAAACAGTGCACTTAAATATTATAAAATATACAGGGTGAAGAAAAACGTCGTCGTAAAATTTTGTGTACTGATAGGGGACCTCGAAACAAGTCGAAAATGTCTAATGAACATATGGTCTAAATGGCACTGTTTCTGAATTATAACCCTTTTAAGCTAGCCAATCACCTTCGAGTACACAAAGCATCACGACGCGTCTTCGCAACGCGACGCGTCGCTCTCCTATTGATTACCGGGTTAGTAAGAAGGCGAGCGATGCAATGCGATACTTAATGGCAACGCGACGCATCGTGATGCTTTATAAACTAGATGCTTACTTTACTGCTCGCTAAGTATACTAAATCGTAATGTATATGATTCAATCTGCCATTTTGATATATTATGATTGCTGAATGAACATACTGTTCTTTTGCAGTTTTAAATAAATTTAAATAATTTTGTATGCAATCATCAACTTAATTTCTGTCCTGTGTAACTTATAATTTCCACTGATCATATATTGTCAAGCTTAATCTTGGTTCGTTTCTTAATGTGAAGTTATATTAAAACTAAATGAATTTCAAATCAAATTTTCATATTTTATCTCTTCTAAAAAAATATTAATCACTCTTTAAACAATAATTAACATCAGACCAAAATTGAATTTTCTCGAATAGTTTCGATTTAATCTTCTTGATCTCATCTGTATCATTTATTCATTAAATATGTTTCTCATAAATAAATTAAAACAGTATCAATTCGAATATTGTACCACAGTTATTATTTTTATTTTTTTCTCTTATTTGATTATTATTTTTAAGATAAACAGGAAAAGTTAAACAGAAAGGGATATGTTTATCTTTCCGAAAAAATAACAATAAATTTTAAATGCAGTATATATATATACATGTATCGGATGTTAGCGTGCTTATTTTAATTTTTAAGATGCATTTTATTTAAAAAATTTATAAATGTATTAATTTTTAAAAATTAATCTTAATTTAAATACAGATTAATTTTTAAACGACTGCTGTAGGGGAAAATATGGAGAATAAATTATAAAATAACAAAAGGATCGCTCGGTATCTCTCTCTCGAATTTTTAAAAATAAAATTTATGCTTAAGGGAAGTTCAATCTTCTGTTCGAATGCTTGTACAATAAAAATATTTTTTGTAGTCTCAGAACAATTTTTACAAAAGAAAATCTGTAGGAAAAAAAAAAAATTTAGAACTAGCGATTCAGCATTTAGATAAGCATCTTTCAATTTTGATAAAGCTTGATATGATCTCCTATTGTATTTTATGCAAAATTTATCTTAATATGGTTTTCTAATTGGCAGTTTATTACTTTGTATTGCATAGAGGTTATATTGATTGTAAATTTATCACGTATGTCAATATAAACAGCCAGTTTCCGCTTAAATTGTTTGCAGTTAAATAAGCAGTACGGAATTTCAAATCGAGAGAAATAAAATAAATTTAAATACGTTAAATTTATATACATTAATGAATATAAGCGTAAAATTAAACAAAGGAATGTTGAAAGCGTTCAATCCTGTTCATTTTTTAACATTAAATATAATTAATTTATAAAAAAAAAGACTGTTACCTATTTTTTACATAATTTTTTACTGAACAGGAATTTATTATCCGAATTTAATGCGACGTGTTTGGGATTTTTGGCAAATTTTTAGAGTTAGCGCCAATATAAGTTTCTTTTTTATTATTATTTTTATTCGGATAAAATATTTGACTTAAATCTATTGATTATAATAATACACCAAAATATAATTTTTGTTACTGATCTATAGCTAGCATGTATACTCTAATAATTAGCAAGTCTATACTTCAGAAATTTTGATATTCCATAATGTTATCGCAAGTTACACTCACATAAACTACCGGAGTTTGAAGTAAATCATCAATAAAGCAAAACTAAATCAGGCATTTTTATATAAGCTGTAATTTAAAACTAATTAGAAATCTGAAGTTTCGCAGTTTATGAGAAAATTTAACCCTGCGTGATAATTTAAAATAATAACAAAAGTAAAAATATATTCAAACTAATTTATATGTCAAAATATCAATATATTTATTTTTAATTCATTAATCTATATATATATATAATAATATATCGCAATTTTTATTAATTTTATGCACGATTAAATTCCTATTTTCATTAAATTTTATTCGTGATTTTAGAGCATCAAAAATCCGAATCACTGATTAGCTACAGCATCCAGAATTTAAATGATTGTTTCTACTTAAATCAAAAGTATATGTGAAAAACAAAACTGTTTTTTGACAATTTTATATAACAGAATAAAAATTAAGTCTAATATTGGTAATTTTGTTAATCTAAAATTATTTATGTGTAAAATTTTTAGTTATAAAGATTCAGAATGCTCAATGGAGATGAAAGCCGAATTTTTTCAAGATGGTTCTGAATCATGTTTTTTTCTTTTGCCGGATGTTTTCTTATATTCTAATTCGTTCTACAGGATCTTCATCATTTAAACAGGATTTAAATCTAGTTTTCAAAAATTTTGAATTTGAATCCTATCAGATGTTTTTTGGATGCTGGATTTGAACCGGTTCGGATGAATTCTTTAAACTAGAATTGAACTCTGTTAGATAAATAATATAACGTAAACAGCGATCGGCCAACTATAGTTTAAATCGGTTTTTTTTTTTTTTTTTTATAATAAAGTCAAAAACTCAAGCAAAACATAAATAACTCTTTATTTTTTCCGATCGGATGGTAGATTTAAGACCGTAAAGGGACATCACAGTTATCCATTCGTTGGAGTATCTCGGCCCAGAAGTAATAGAAGAGGAATGAGTGAGCGTGCGTGGACCGTCTGACGCAGCACACCAAAAGGAAGTTAGACGGAGATAGTACAGGTACGCAGAGCCACAAATTGGATCATATGGGAGAGTGGCTATTTGACATCGTAGATAGAAACTGTTTTTTTTTTTCATTTGTTCTTCACAATTTCTGTTCACAGCACGGTGTCTAGTAATTGGAGAGACTTCAAAATATTGTCGTCCTGCGAGAAATAGTGTCTAAAATTCTAATACTCTGACAAAAAAAAATCGATAAAACTGATCGTTTAAAAAAATTCATAATTACCTTTAAGCAAGTTTCCACAAACATATCACGTGTGACGACGCCATCTTTGTTTAAATCTAATTTCTAAAAAAATTTCGAAATTAACTTTGTAATTATTCAGACATTGAATGCATTAAATATTACAGCATACAAACCTGGAATACCCGTTCGGCATGACTTCGAGTCGATTCACCATCCATAGATGGTGCGGCATATTCACCCATTAAGTTGTGAATGGATTCTATGATATGAGCCATTTCTTCTTTGGTGATAATGCCGTCTCCGTCCAAATCGTATAAGTGGAATACCCATTGAAGCTTCTCAACAGTTGTGCCACGCAATAGTGTCGAAAGTCCGACGACAAAATCCTGATAGAATGGCAAGATAAAATTATATAGAGAAAGTTTGGAAGGTGTACGAGTGATGAATCGATTGAGTAAATTACTCACCTGAAACGTTATCGTTCCATTTCGGTCTTGATCGAAAGCCTTGAAGACGTAATGGGCGTACTGACTTGCGTCTGGAAAGAGAAGTAGGAGCGGGAAGTGGGACCTCAGGAAGCAACGAAAAGGAGCCTTCCTTAAGGATTCCCTTACCTCCTTGAGGAAAGAACTGAGCGTAAATATCCTTCAGTGTACTTTCGTTAACGATTCCAGTTGGACAAGCCTTAAATAGTAAAAAAAAACTGAGATTAAGAAGATTAAATGTCGAGAAAAATTAGCTTAACGTGATCAAACACACCTGTTTGAATCCCTGGTACATAAACTTCAGTTCTTTCCGGTTGAATTTCGTTGTCTTGCACAAAGCATCGATTCCAGCGGGTTTTCTACGAATGACGGGTTCTGAAATTTCTTCCGAATCGTGATCTAAATATGAAAAGAAAATATTTTATAAAAAATTCGATTCTGAGAACATAATTAATTTAAAAAGTGAATTATTTCATTTATCTGATTTCTATAAAATCATTTGCATTTTAATATTACATTAGCTTAAAATTTTATCTTTTAGCTTATATGAACGTGATTAAATTTATAATTATCTTATCCCGAAATTGGATATTCAATGTATTAAAATTTTTCTTAATATTTGATTTTTTTTTTTTTCAGAAATTTTTTTAAAAATAACAGTTTTATCGAGTAAACGTATAATTTAATATTCATAATACATTATGTGAATTTCTAGAATTGGCTTCGTATAAAATATAAATTGTAACAATTTAAAAGAGATTAAAACAAAAAAAGAATCAACTGTTATACCAAAAAGCAACAAGCAGTACTAGTAAGAATTAATCGCCTACTTTTTGAATGTGTCTTTTTTTAGAATTATTAAAGATATGGAATTAAAATCTGTCAGAAAAATAATTTCAATGCATAACTTAGATTTTTTTAAAGACATTTAGCCTATCAAATAGTTCTATAATTATTACAGGGAAACCTTAGAAATTTGAATACCTGCCATTTTAAACAAGTGAATATACAGAGTTAGTTAATCTTATTTAAATTCGACTTTAATGATCTGGAATCCTGCTAAATTTTATAAAAAAGTTAAAATCGTTCAAAAGTTATTAGAGAGAAACTTTTGAAATTTGAACGTTCTCTCCATTTTTAAATAGTTGAAGGTAACGGTTGACTGATGTGTCATTGAGATCATTGGTGAGCTATGAAAATTTTAACAAAGAGCTCGCACTTTATCTAATAAAAACAAAATATTAAATTATAATTAAATGTTTTACTTTTACAAAAACAGAAAATGCAAATAATTGTGCATGCATAAGAAAACTTTTTAAAATATAAAAAAAATTTAAATTTAAAAAAACGAAAAAATCACAATATATCGTGCTAAGACCCTATCAAGGAGGTTGGTCCCTACTGACCTACCCTGCTTAGGAGGGCATTATCGCCAGATTCTCACTATTCCAGATTACATTAAAATACGCGAATTCGAGGAAGAAAAAGACTAATGTAAATCAAAGTATGATTATGACACGCAAGACATGTGTGTTTCTTGGAATAAATAAACAAGCAATCAAAAAGAACAAGGGGTTCGCAAATTAAAGACAAATTTAACAGAGGGCTCGCGAGACCCCCTTACAGCTCACCACTGGTTGAGATCGTCTTAAATCTCTTGACTATACTGCAAAATTTCATAAAAATGTAATAAATAATTCAGGATATATTAAAATGTTTCTAAAAATTTTGAAAATCCGCCATTTTTAAACAGTTAAGCCAGAATGGTTGAATGGATGAATGAATCCAAATTGGATGCTCCAAACTTAGATTATATTTGACATATTTAGTCTAAGTATCATTTTTTTAGCTGAATAATTAAATGATACTTAGACTAAGGATATCATGGTTGAGCATATAAAAGAGAAGATACGAGATCTTTTATTTTGATTGCAAATAAAATTAAATGATCTATAATATATATATACTACCACTTGCTCTACGTATAAAGAAGAACTCTAAAAGCACTGCTAGCAAGGTAATAAATTTATTGGCATAAAACGTTTTCGGACTACCTCTAGTCCCTCATCAGTATGCCTCTTCTCAAGTGAAAATTACAAAATATACAAAATCGAACACAATTTAAACAGAATAAAGATTAACTATCAGTTATAACATTCTAACATTTAAAAATAGGACATTCTAGTAGTTTAAACATATTATGTAATGATATAGTATACAGTATGGGAAACAAAAAATTAATACAATAAGCTTAGGATACATATATTGGTACATAGTATAAAAAAAATAAATAAATAAATAAATAAGAAACAAAAAAAGACATTGTATACATTAGGATACACATACAATCATATAACACACTATGAATCCTATGCTCCTATACAGGGTAAAAGTCTCTTATGAAAGAAGCACATTAAACATTTCCAGGTAGAGCGCAGAAGAAATATAGTTCCCTCTGTTTCACTTCCGTCATAGGTAGAAAATGATTCATAGATTATTTAGAGCACATCACTTCCATGTGGGGGGGAGCTCCACTGGAGCATTGTCATTAATAAGAACCCTCTCTTTCTTTCTTCTTTAATCTCAATGGCCTCTAGGGTGGTAATCCCTCTTGTATCATATACAGGTTTAATCATAGAGGCATTTGTCCAATCAATGTTAATGTCGTGTTGGTAGGCTAGATTGGAAAAGGCTGTGGTTAGTTTTCCTTTGGCGATATCTTTCATATGTTCTTTAAGTCTCCTGGAAAAATTTCTCTTAGTACTGCCGATGTACCATTGCTGAGAATTCTCATCACAATTAATGAGAGGGATCGTATATACACCCGATTTCCTATGTTCAGGGATCGGGTCTTTACTATTCCTAAGTATGTTAAAGAGGGTATTTCCTCTCTTCCAGGCTATTTTATAATTAGACACCCCTAAAGATTTATTAAGAATATATTGTATGGTCTTCCCATATGTAATACTATAATATTGGTACCGGGTGGTACTGTCATGTGTAGGTGTATTAGCAACCTGCTGACTTATCATCGCCTGTAACGCCTTATTCCAGATACCCATTATTGTCTTGTAACCATAACCATACTTGAGGCCATATTTTAGGATGTAAGAGACCTCACACATCTTGTCATTCCATTTGGTGATGTGGGTGATAACTCTACTAAACATCCATTTGAAAGCAGCTAACTTATAAGGCATCGGGTCGTATGACCAAGCCGGTATAAGTACGGGAGTGTACGTGGGTTTCTTATAAACATTAGAAATATACTCTCCTTTCTCAGTTGTTATGTAGAGATCTAGAAAATAGAATGCTATTTGGGAGGTTTGTTCCACTTTTATGCTAAGACCTAATGATGGGTCAGTAAGCCTATCTGTTAAGTGCTGGTTGTACTGGGTATCCTTCCATATGACACATACGTCATCGACATAACGTATGTATAGCTTCAAGTCATGCCTAAGGCTCTCAATTACGTCAGCTTCTTTAAACCTAACTACTAATTCAGCCATTATTCCCACAAGCGGTCCTCCTATGGGAACTCCAGTTTTTTGGAGATAATATCGGCCTTGGAATGTAAAATATGAGCTATATGTGACCAGGTGGCATATTTCTCTTATAATGCTCGGGTTACAGTCATCACTGGGTAGGTATTGTACAATAAATCTATAAAGTATAAGGGCAGCCAGTGCCTGCTCGATGGAGGTATACAGGGACTCGTAATCCATAATAGTATATGTTTCATCAGGTAATGGCCCTATCTCCAGTAATCTATCAAGGAAGTCTAAAGAAGAAGAGATAGTGTAAGGATAATTCTTAACATGGTGCCCAGCCCAAGAGCAATCGTCTTTTCTAACTCATAAACAGGGGAGGACTTTTTATCAACCATAGAGCGAATACTTATTGGACTCTTATGGGCTTTAATATAGCCAAACAGCCTTGGGGCAAATGGGCAATTAACTCTCTTAACATTCCAAGCTCTGGGGAACCGTTTAGATCTGATGTTAGCATTCACTTTAGTATCAAACATATCTGTTGGGTCCTGTAATACAGATATTGAGTTGGATGTAGATATAAACTCTTCAAGTAAACGGTAATATCTATCTTCATGAATAAGCACTATCTTCTTGGATTTATCGTCCCTAGTACAGGTGATAAAGTTCTCCCTCATCCAATCTTTTGTGTACCATATGAGTGCTCTCCTTCTTAGCATTATACTCCTTGGTTTTGGAGTTGGTATTAAGTATCAGCTCCCATCGGAGTTTTTCTTTGTAGAGGTCATCACATCCTACCATGATGTGATCCAGGTGCAAAGTAAGTCAGATAGGCTCCACTTGTGGAACAGTCATAGGTCCCTTCATTAATAAGCTCTGGACGGGGGTGGGAACATCTATATTCATGATATCCAATTAGAGGATGTTGTACTCGTTGGGGGATATAGATGTGATATAGATAGGCGTGGCTCCACTTGTGGAAACAAGTGGAGCCACGCCTATCTGACTTAGCTTTGCACCTGGATCACATCATGGTAGGATGTGATGACCTCTACAAAGAAAAACTCCGATGGGAGCTGATACTTAATACCAACTCCAAAACCAAGGAGTATAATGCTAAGAAGGAGAGCACTCATATGGTACACAAAAGATTGGATGAGGGAGAACTTTATCACCTGTACTAGGGACGATAAATCCAAGAAGATAGTGCTTATTCATGAAGATAGATATTACCGTTTACTTGAAGAGTTTATATCTACATCCAACTCAATATCTGTATTACAGGACCCAACAGATATGTTTGATACTAAAGTGAATGCTAACATCAGATCTAAACGGTTCCCCAGAGCTTGGAATGTTAAGAGAGTTAATTGCCCATTTGCCCCAAGGCTGTTTGGCTATATTAAAGCCCATAAGAGTCCAATAAGTATTCGCTCTATGGTTGATAAAAAGTCCTCCCCTGTTTATGAGTTAGAAAAGACGATTGCTCTTGGGCTGGGCACCATGTTAAGAATTATCCTTACACTATCTCTTCTTCTTTAGACTTCCTTGATAGATTACTGGAGATAGGGCCATTACCTGATGAAACATATACTATTATGGATTACGAGTCCCTGTATACCTCCATCGAGCAGGCACTGGCTGCCCTTATACTTTATAGATTTATTGTACAATACCTACCCAGTGATGACTGTAACCCGAGCATTATAAGAGAAATATGCCACCTGGTCACATATAGCTCATATTTTACATTCCAAGGCCGATATTATCTCCAAAAAACTGGAGTTCCCATAGGAGGACCGCTTGTGGGAATAATGGCTGAATTAGTAGTTAGGTTTAAAGAAGCTGACGTAATTGAGAGCCTTAGGCATGACTTGAAGCTATACATACGTTATGTCGATGACGTATGTGTCATATGGAAGGATACCCAGTACAACCAGCACTTAACAGATAGGCTTACTGACCCATCATTAGGTCTTAGCATAAAAGTGGAACAAACCTCCCAAATAGCATTCTATTTTCTAGATCTCTACATAACAACTGAGAAAGGAGAGTATATTTCTAATGTTTATAAGAAACCCACGTACACTCCCGTACTTATACCGGCTTGGTCATACGACCCGATGCCTTATAAGTTAGCTGCTTTCAAATGGATGTTTAGTAGAGTTATCACCCACATCACCAAATGGAATGACAAGATGTGTGAGGTCTCTTACATCCTAAAATATGGCCTCAAGTATGGTTATGGTTACAAGACAATAATGGGTATCTGGAATAAGGCGTTACAGGCGATGATAAGTCAGCAGGTTGCTAATACACCTACACATGACAGTACCACCCGGTACCAATATTATAGTATTACATATGGGAAGACCATACAATATATTCTTAATAAATCTTTAGGGGTGTCTAATTATAAAATAGCCTGGAAGAGAGGAAATACCCTCTTTAACATACTTAGGAATAGTAAAGACCCGATCCCTGAACATAGGAAATCGGGTGTATATACGATCCCTCTCATTAATTGTGATGAGAATTCTCAGCAATGGTACATCGGCAGTACTAAGAGAAATTTTTCCAGGAGACTTAAAGAACATATGAAAGATATCGCCAAAGGAAAACTAACCACAGCCTTTTCCAATCTAGCCTACCAACACGACATTAACATTGATTGGACAAATGCCTCTATGATTAAACCTGTATATGATACAAGAGGGATTACCACCCTAGAGGCCATTGAGATTAAAGAAGAAAGAAAGAGAGGGTTCTTATTAATGACAATGCTCCAGTGGAGCTCCCCCCCACATGGAAGTGATGTGCTCTAAATAATCTATGAATCATTTTCTACCTATGATGGAAGTGAAACAGAGGGAACTATATTTCTTCTGCGTTCTCTACGTGGAAATGTTTAATGTGCTTCTTTCATAAGAGACTTTTACCCTGTATAGGAGCACAGGATTCATAGCGTGTTATATAATTGTATGTGTATCCTAACGTATACAATGTCTTTTTTTGTTTCTTATTTATTTATTTTTTTATTTTTTTTTTATTTTTTTTTATACTATGTACCAATATATGTATCCTAAGCTTATTGTATTAATTTTTTGTTTCCCATACTGTATATTATATCATTACGTAATATGTTTAAACTACTAGAATGTTCTATTTTTAAATGTTAGAATGTTATAACTGATAGTTAATCTTTATTCTGTTCTAAATTGTGTTCGATTTTGTATATTTTGTAATTTTCACTTGAGAAGAGGCATACTGATGAGGGACTAGATGTAGTCCGAAAACGTTTTATGCCAATAAATTTATTACCTTGCTAACAGTGCTTTTAGAGTTCTTTAAATGATCTATAATAAATGGAAACAGTAAAATTATTTAATAGAACAATCATATTATAAAAGGAAATTTGACAATTCCAAGCGATAACAAAACATAATTAGCAAAAATATAAAAATTAAAATTATAAGTTTATGAATTATGCATACAAAATACTGTTTTGACCATTAGAAGCAAGACAACTATATTGAGCAGCAAAGAAAAATGCAGTTATACAACAGTTGTAAACAACTCTCACTTGTTTTGTGTAATAAAAAATACTAGAAATTCCCCGCTCATATTAATGAGCAGAAATATACTGTTGTGATCTAATCTTATAATACTTTATATAACAGCATATTGTATAATAATATCTTATCTTGCAAATTTATTTACTATATATTTTATTAAGTATTAGTTCAAATGTGTAGTAATTGCACGGGGGCCTGTGGAGGCTGCACCCAATGGGTGCCGTGCCTCTGACGGCCCCACTCCACTGGTGGGGCCGCGGGGGCCCCAATGGGCGCCGTGCCTCTGACGGCCCCACTCCACTGGTGGGGCCGCGGGGGCCCCAAGCCCGTGGGACCCAGTTTTATCTCCCCAGTGGGCCCCATGGGGTGGGGCTGCACCCACCAGGGATCAAGAAGCCCTGTCGGGTGAGGGCGCACCCCCAACGGGCCCGGGCCGTTGGGGCTCGGTTTCATCTTCCCAGTGGGCTGCACCCAGTTTCATCTTCCCACGGGAACCCCAGTGCCCATGGGGTGGGGCTGCACCCCCGTGAAGGGGGTAGTTTGCATCATGATGAATGATTATAATTTCATTGTGTGATAAAATATAAGCAAATTTCATTTGAGACATGTAATATATCACCATCGTAATTATGGATGTAGAACAGGCTTAACTGCAAATTCAACATAAAATTTCCTTTAAAATAAAACATCCAATGAAAAGGTTAAATAAGGTGTGAAAAGGTTAGCTGAACAGTATCCTGTATCATAATCAGTAATAATTCTTTTAGCTAAGTAATTCTGTCAAAATCCAATATAATAGTAATGCAGGTAAGTTATCTGTTGCCCCTTTCTTTGACAATTAGCGCCATCTATTGATATTTATTGTCATAAAATAAAAATTCGGACCCTAGGGCTCTAAAAATGGCCAAATAAAAAAAAGATCTGTTGTCGCAGACATCCGAAAATTAGACCTTTCTAACAATACCCTATTTATAGACATCGGTACAGTGGTTCGTCCAAAAAAGAGACTCCAGCCAGCCACGTTTGACTAATTATAATATAGATTTCAAATAATCATGCATGCATTTCACACTATATGCTTAAAAGTAAAAAAGCTAAATAAATTATAATAATTAGAGATTTCATAATTTTTTTAACTCCTTAATTTTCCTTAAAAAATGCAAGCCTATTATTTGATTTTCTCACAACTTGACATTCATATACATTTTCTGGATCACATCACATAAGTGAAGGATCATTTATATTTGTGAAAACAGAGTAAAATGGGATATTATTTTAAAAAGCAGCATAGAGTTAAAAACAAAAGCAGACTATCCTACTGAAAACAGTATAGTCATCCTATGATGATATATTGATAACTCATATTCATCTGATTCAGAATAAATGTTTTATGTATGTATTTTTATATGGTATTTTTTTAAAATAAAATAAATGTAGCATACAATTTATGATGATTTTTCAAATTTTTATTTTAGAAAATCTTTTATTTTCATTTTGTTATATATATATTTAAAACTTTAATATGAATATGTACAGTGGCAGATTTATGAATAGGGGCACTAGGCATGCACCTAGGGCCTCATAAATCAAGAGGGCCTCAAAATTCAGCTCTCAAAATAAAAAAAATTTATTTTATTTAATTATTATTTTTTTCATAATAAATAATTAATAGTTTGGCAGTACAGTATTCCCTAAATTAAATTGATAAATGAATAACGCCAGCTATGACAAGTTTTGCGAGAGGTAACTCTAGCAGTCATATTTCGAACCATATGCACTGACTGTTCTGCAGATACTGATGTACAGATCACAAAGGGTACGTTCCTAAACTCAGCATTTTGCTTAAAGCACTTACAACAACAAAAATCAATGTTTTACCTCATTTTGGAACAGTTGAAAAAATGACGTTGAATTGTCGAAAGAAGTCTATTCTATAGTACTTAGTAAATACTACTACAGCTTTTTATAAGAAAGATGATGACATGATTATTCAGTTATTAGCATTACATGAAAATAAAAAGAAAAAATTAAAAATTATATTTATATCATTCATCGCTATACTGATATATCCTTCAAAGAACATTTTTATTTTTCAAAAACATCAGTGCAGATATGTTGTTGTTTTTTCTTAAAATGATATACTGTATTTAATAAAAATTTAATGTAATATCAGTTAATACACCATGTTTATTGATAAATCACAACAATGCACATATCATAGCATCACAACATATATAATATAAATTTGTAATTGTGGATACACTGTAAATATTTCATATACAGGGCTGCCAAGAGGAGGTGACATCCATGACTTTTGTCATGGGCCCAGCCATCGGGCCTGAAGTGTCACGTAATGTGTCCGATAGTTTGCAAGCTTCCGACAGAGGACCTAAAGCAGTCGTACCAAAATAAACTTTTTTATATATAACATAGTATAATGTATGGAATTTTGACAATTTATTGTTTGCCTTTTTTAAATAAATGCTTATTGTTTTATATGGCTTAAAACAAAGTGATGCACTTTTTAAGTGGGGCCCAGACCACAGACTTGTCACGGGCCCAAAAATTTCTCTCGCAACCCTGTTCATATATAAAAATAAATGATTTACTACGTGCAAGCCACTTTATATAAAAAATATAAACGTTTCTTTAATTAAAAACTTTGCTTATGCCATTTTAAATAGTCCCCTAGCGATATTCACCGAAGAAATACTTTGATGACTCCGATGCACAAACCGGTTTAAAATGTTTTATTCAACAGCAGTGTTGGGATGCTAATCCAAAACAGTTTATAAACCATTGAGTTTAGGAACGCATCCAAACTACTATATGAATAAATGCATGCGCATTCACAAACGTGTTCAAGAACCACTACGAACATATTTGATGGAATAAAATTTTTAACAGAATAGTGTCCTAGTATACATACTGATACTGTTTGACAGAAAATAATGGTGTAATTTAATTTCGTGTTTGGTGTTTTAATTAGTGTAGAAGTATAGTATATTTGTTTTGTTATCAAGTAAATATATGTACAGTCAAACCCTGATAATTCACACCCCGTTAAGCTGCCATTCTTGCTAATCGCCAAGAAATTTGGTGAAATGGATCTTCTCTATGTTAATGGAATAGGCAAACCCAATAACACGCCATTGTCATGAATGGTCGATGTCGGCCTTTTGCCAGTAGAAATATCTAACTTGTAAGTAAATATTCCTTTTGTTATTGTATTTGTCCTCGTTAATCCGCCAAGGACAAGTAAGATGACTCACATCCGAAAGTTTACCTGTACGTATATTTTTGTATATATAGCTTTTTATACCTGTATGTATAAAAAGCTATCTGTATTCATTTATAACCAGCGGGTGGGAGAGATAGACTTATCGGTTAATCACGTGTCTCTTTAAACCTAATTTACACCTAGGTTGTCGAAAATTTAAGATCGTAAGAAACACATCGTTTCCATAGTTACTAGTCATGTGATGCGAAGTATTGTTAATGTTTCACCATGAGTCGGCCGAATTGGCCACGTGGAAACGCTTTGGCTTTCCATTCTGGAGGACCCGGGTTCGAGTCTAAAACGCTTCGGCTTTCCATTCTGGAGGACCCGGGTTCGAATCTCGGGTTCCCTTGAAAATATTGGCTTTCCACTCTGAGGACCCGGGTTCGAATCTCGGGTCCCACCCCTTGAAAATATTTATCGTGGGGTCCGGGCCCAGCCTGTCAATCCCCGTCCTCCACAATCCGGCTGACCCAGTACCCGGGTTCGAGTCTCGGGTCCCACCCCTTGAAAATATTTATCATGGGTCTGGGCCCGGCCCGTTGATCCCTGTCCTCCACATTCTGGCTGAACTTCCGTAGGGATGGGAAGCCTGTGGAAGGGCTTGTTTTGTCCCGCCACATAGTATTCTTCCAGAATGGATTTTGGCATCATCTGTTGACAAAAAAAAATGTTTCATCATGCCGCAACACTCACTGAAGGCTCTTTTGTTGTTTGAAATGTGCCAGCCATTCGTTGTTATAAAGTATACAGTTTTTTTTAGAAATGTTATGTTTGAATGTTAAATATAAATGTATTGTATTTATTAAGTTTAATAAATTCGGAGTTCAGTTCATTTCTATATCACACGTTTTCGATAAACTGCCAATTATTAACGTTTTCGATTTTCTGCCAAAATCGTCCCCAAACGGACGGTGGTGTCTTATCAGGGTTTAACTGTAATAACTTAATAATAGAATAACATTTATTTAGTCAATCTGCAAGTTCCCCAACAGTAATATTAATTAGATTCTATGTATAAATATGTAGGTACCAGTACCACAGATCAGGCCACAAAATTTTCGTCCTAACATGAAATAAGTATAATTTTTTTGTGATAGCTTCTGATGAAAATTTGTCATTGATGATTGGAATATTATCAATCAGTGTATTCCCAGAAAACCCAAAAGATGAAATCGAATACGTGGAATGGAATTAATTATAACAAATGTTCAAAATGTCCTCCATTATTTACCAAAAAATAGTGAAAACTATTATAATAATTTACAAAAAGTTTTTTATATCCATGGATCATTAGATATTTTTTGTTTTTAACATTTTTACCCATTGAAACTTACTAATTATTGTACCAATAAGTTTTAATTTTCCTAATTAATACAATCTGAACATCAGCAATCTTTTAAATACAGCCAGGCAATTGTAATTTTATATTGGTTAATTTTCAATGTTATTTCCCTATGTCTAAACTTTTTTGGACCACCTGTACAGCATCTACCAGAGTAAAAGACGTGCACGTAGAATGTACAATATAGGGTGTAGGGGCAGTGAAAATATTTAGAGAGAGGCCTCAAAATTGAATTGCACCTGGGGCCTTTCAAGTGCTAAATCCACCACTGAATATGTATCTGAAATTTTATTAGAGGAAAATGGAATATCAGAACATATTTTCTCTTTTTCATATATTTTTATAAATGCATGCTTCTTTATCTCTTAATATGGAATTCTAAAAATAAATCTCCCTTAAATTCATGGATACTGTATATTGATTATTACTGATGAATATTTTCCTTCTATCTAGCCAGATATTTTTACTTATTGTATGTGATTACTTTAAAAAAAAACTGTAAAATGAAGCAAATTTTAAAATTTGACCTTTCTTGATCCTTACAAGGAAGCTGAATCTATAGAATTTGAACTGTACTTAATAAATACTTTCTAGTGAAATATCGTATTACTTCGAATTTAAGCTGCACTTTTTATTCAAAGTTTTAAGATGTAAAATCTGGGTGTGGCTTAAATTCAAAGCGAATATTTTAACATCTTATTTCTCCCGAGCTTCCACTCCCCAACGTTCAGGCTTTTGCTTTACGCTCTATGTATGTGCATAGTACACTCCCAAATGATCGGGTTTTTGTTTTACGCTCTACACATGAGAATAGTATTATGAGCATTGATAACAGTTTATTTGGTGGTCCCTCGTTCGTAGTTTTCTGGTTTAATCCATTTGCGGTTTGATAGTAAACTGTATAGAATCGCATCGTATCTGGCCAAATTTTAATTATAAGAAAAATCATGAATTACTGTAATGCTGTTTATAACCACTGATAGAAACAAATTACCACTTTTTATTATTTTAAACAAAAAACTGCACCCAAGGAAATTTTCCTAAGGGACTACGGGTGTTATAATTCGACTACAAAAGAATGCATGCATGACAGCAGAATTGATAATAGATTGATTAGAACATTTTTGGCAGAAGATATCAAACATGTTCTAATCAATCTCAATAAATTAGGTAGCTTATTATGTATATTAGTAGCTATTTAAGTAAATAAAAAGGTTTTTTTATTTTTCAATACCTATTGTAAAAATTTTTTTTCCAATTTTAAAATCCTGCTGTGGCTTAAATTCAAGGGCGGCTTACATTTGAAGTAATACGGTAATAATCTTATAAAATCACCACTGTATATTCTAAATATATTTAATATAATCATTAAATATTATTTTAGTTCTCTAGTACTGCAATCGGCAAACTTTAGAACTTCAAGGACCACTACATATATAATTTTTATTTTGCGGACCACCAGTTATATGAAATTAGAAAAAAGAGGCTGTAAATATATTTATAGAATAATAATCAGAAACTGTTATTTTATTAATACAAAATGCACATATTAAAAGTAAAAAAGTTATATCATAATTTAAAAAAAAAATTTACTTATGCATTACACATTTTTAGTGTGATATATGCTCTTGTTTATTGACCATCAGTATGTGGAGTTTTGGCTCCAGTGACATCACTGCAAGATGGAGAGCTGCTTTTATTTCAAGCCGAGAGCGATATCGAGTTTTAATTGCTGTGACAGATGAAAATGGTTTTTTGCACAAATATGTTGTTGAAAATTGAATTAAAATTTTCAGTGCTTTCTTACTCAGTGATGGGTATTGATTTTTTATAGAGAGCCAAAAATGAGATCTTGACAAAGATGACTGGAATATAGCTTTGAGACTTAAGTCGCAAGATAGATCAATGAGGCTTTCTTTTTCATTCATGTTTAAATTGCTTTCTTCGATGTTAGCTACAAATGGATCTATTATCCACATATTTCCATGCCTAGGATCTTTTCTCATTTGGATAATAAACATCAAAAAATTCTGTCAGTGACTGTAAATGCTGTTGAATAATGGATACCACTTGTTGGTTGAGATCCTTCTCTCTCATATAGTCATCAAAATTGATAAACATTTGTAGATCTCCTTCAGCCAACCGCATTTGCCACAGTGATATTTTCTTTCGAAAAGCATCTATTTTACCTCTTACTGTAAACACGTCCTTGAGTTGTCCTTGCAAAGATATGTTTAGTTCATTTAACAGAGAAAAAACATTTGCCAGGTATGCAACTTTAGCTACCCACTCATCGTCAGACAAGAGTTCTTGAAATTTTAGATTATTTTGCTGCTGGAAAAATAATTTAATTTCTTCACGCAAGACAAACAGTCGGGTCAGTATTTTGCCCCTCAAAAGCCATCTCACCTCAGCGTGAAGAAGAAGATGAGTGTACTGGGAACCCATTTCTTCACTAAGTGCTTCAAATATTCAAGAATTGAGCGCTTTGTGTCAAATTTCATTTATGATTTTAATAACATCTGATAATACTTCGTGTAGTTCTGGAGACATTTTTTTTGCCACAAGATGCTCACGATGTATAATGCAGTGTGTAGACAGAAGATCTAGGTGACTAACATTTTTTATCTTTGCAACAACTCCTGAGTGATGTTCAGTCATGTTTGCAGCACCGTCTGTACAAATGCCAATACATTTTTTCCAATCAATTCCATGTTTCTGGAAATAGCTATCAAGTGTTTTAAAAATCTCAAAGCTAGTTGTTCTACCTGGTAAGTTCAGTGAGCAGAGTAGTTCTTCATGTAATTCTCCTTCACACTCAACCCTCACAAAACAAAGGAGAAGTGCCTTGTTACTTACGTCCATAGATTCATCAAGTTGAATTGAATAAAATTGTGAATTTTTTACCATTTTTATAACTTGATTTTCAATATCTTCAGCCATTTCTTCAATTCTGCACTTAACAGTGTTAGCAGACAGAGGAATTCCCTTCAGTTTCTTAAGAGCTTGATTTTCCAAAACAACTTCACAGGCTTGTAACATGCAAGGTTTGATTAATTCTTCTCCAATAGTATATGATTTTTTATTTTTCGCAATTTGAAGTGATATCAGATAGGAAGCTTTTAATAGGGACTTATCTTCAACAACCATATTTTTTAAGCTCCTGCTTGTTGTTGCATATCTTCATGCATTCTTTTAAAATAATCAAGTGGTTTCTTAGCCAAATTTGAGTGTTTTGATTGCAAGTGTCTTTCAAGTTTTGACAGTTTCATGGCATCGTTAGATAAACTCTCACAACATATAATACAAAGAGGCCATGGATCCAACTCACTACCAGGTTCTTGAATAAATCCAAATTTCTAATAGGATGAATCATATTTTCTTGATACTTTGCATTTTTTCTTTTCTCCTTCAGTTTGTATGTTCTTTCTAGTAATGCCTGACAAGGATTGTGGATGCTCTGATTCTTTAATCAGCTCACTAAGTAAAGTATTACTATTTTCATTAGTTACTTTATCTTTATTTTTACTAAAGAAATGCATAATATCTACTTGTTTTTTCTCACTCATTATGGATTTTTTATGTATTTTATTTGAATCTGGAAAAGAAGAAAAAGAATTAGTAGTTTGGAATCCAAATTTTCTTATTATCCACCAAAAAAAGACTGTTTTAAAATGAAAATGCCACTGACCCTAAACGTCTTAATACACACATTTTGGTTGATTTTGACCTGCAGCCAAAAAAGGTTGCCGACCCCTGTCATAGCATATAGCATATCTACGAAGAGGAAGAGATTATAATCTCTTCCAATTCGTAGATATTATTACCTATTATCTCAATATCTTCATAGGTATTAACCTATTATCTCATAACATATTGTTCTCATTTTCATTTTAGTTAAAAGCGTTGGGGGCCACAAAAAATTCTTATCGAGGGCCACATGCGGCCCGCGGGCCGCCAGTTTGACACCCCTGTTTTAAGATAAAAGATATTGGGCTTCCTAGGAGCTGCTATAGCGGTCTATTCTTGAGATAATGTTCTGCAGTATAATTATTTTTGATAAGTTTTGATTCTCTCCAATATGAAAAAATTTCAAATTAGGTAATAAGTTAATTACATTGATATATCGTGCTGACAAATAATCTAATACAAAAAGTTTTTCATTCATTCTGGAATAGAAGAAGACATATTTCATTACAAAAATGATATACAGTATTTGTAATTTAAATTTTTTAAATGACTAGCTTGGTGTGTCTAAGTACAGGTGATCCGAATTATAACAGTTCAATCTGCTGCAATCTCATTTATTTATTTATAGAGAGATAAATGATAACTTTTTATGAAATTAACATTATATGAAAGAAAAACTGATTTACAAGAAGAAAAACATTTTTTCTTTTTTTTTTTTTACGTTTTAATTCAGTATTCAGCTCCTCATATTATTTTATTAAATCGAGTAAGGAAAAAATATAATAATCCTTTATTAAAAATTTAAATCATAAAAAAATAACAATAATAATTAACGAAATGTATATTTATGAAAATTTGAAATAGACATATTTATTTACTTTTTATTTACAATTATTAATGACATCAAACAATGGATATTATTAATTAAATGAATTGTTTGAATATTTATTCATTATTTGACAACCATAAAATGCATTCTAATCTTAATTATTCAATAAGAATCAAACTCATAATATCCTTTAATAAATTTTAAAAAATTTGATTCCATATTTTAACTAAATCCGTCCAATTAAGAATAAAAATTTGATAAGACTGCAATTATTCATATGAAAAAACAAATTAGATGTTTCCTGCAATAGTTCGGGAAGCACTGCATAAAAAACTAAATACTTAGTAACATTTTAATTATCGTTTATCAACTTTAAAAGGATACTAATTAATCGCAAATAAAATATTATTGCTTAAAAAAAAATAACTAATTCTATTGTATATATAGTAGTCTGTAATCTCCTGAAGAACACATGAAAGCAGTTGTACAAAGAGAATCACAAATTTAAGTTGGAAACGATTTCGATATTTCAGATGTGCTTATTGAATTTATTTTTTGTTTTTCTATTCACTGCTTACAGGGTAAATTGCAGTGGAATATCTCCTTCATGTACAGGCACCTTTGTAGACCGGTATTGTGGTAAGCTGTATTTTCGTTCAAAATTAATTATATACCAGCTCTACATTTCTAATAACTGTAATTTTTTAAATGCGGTTTGAATTTCAGCATACACAACACAATATTTATTAATGCATACTAATAGATCGTTATATTTCTGTTATTCAGAAACGAATATATATCGAATGGAACACAAATCTATTCATTATGCATACTGTATAAATATACAATATTATAATATAATCACTGCATATTTTTATAATTTATTTCAGCTTTAGATAATAAGGAAGGATTTCAAGAATGTGGAGAAAACTTAGGAATTCATAAAGTAAAATAATTTTCTGTTTTCTCTACTTATTTATTCCGAAGAAACATCAGTGAAAATAATTTTAATTCTAGGATATTAAAATATCTGATCTATGTTTCGATGCAATGATGGAAAATGGATATAAACTGAATACTGAAGCAAAAATGAAAAAAATTTGCAGCCTGACATCCGATGTAATAACAATATTTTATAGCATCAATAGTATGTTGTGTTTAGAATTTTATAACAGATTCCTTTAATATTGAAATATTTCATTACAGGAATATACTGCCTTTAGTGTGTGTTACATAACTGCAATAAACTTGGATCTCAAGCGAGGTGGAAAGAGATATCCCGGTCTTGAAGTATGTATAATATATCTTATGAAAATATTTAAAAATTAAAAATAGTATCAGGAAATATTAATTTTTTCATACTTTTAATAATGTATGAATCATAAACAACCAATAAATAAGGAACTGATTTATTGATAATTAAAATTTCTGATTGTAATATAGTACAATATTGGATGGTAAAATAATGTTTAGTTTGCTGTATATTCTCTCTACTTAAATAGACTGTTATCATGTAAATAAATAAATATATATATATATATGAATACAATTCTGTTTATTTAAATTTATTTTAAAGTAATGTTTAGCATATTATTTAAATTAAATTAAATAAAATTTCATAAAAAAGTATGATAGAAATTATGTTTAATATTTTGAATTTCTAAGAAAAATAATACGTAATTGCAAGAAATAAGTTATTTGAATTTATTAATTTGATTACAGTCTTAAGAGTTTTTTGAAATGTAATTAATTATTTTATTTATCTGTAGTATTGCCTTTCAAAAATAGAAAAGAAAGAAAATAAGGTAATTCATATTTTATGTTGAATGATTTAAATATAATGTATCTCATTAATTCGTAGAAAAATGATTCTTCATAAAGAGTTCGAATAATAAAAATTTTCATTTCGTCGGTCATAAAAACAAATATTTACAATCTAGAATTTTATGGAAAACTTTATAATAATATAAACGTAATAAACGTATTAACTTTATAATAATATAAACGTTTTCATAAAATTTTCCACTTCTTTTCTTCATATCTAAATTAATATATAATATAGATTGTAAATAATTAATTTTATGAATTACGAAATAAAAATTTTCATTATTCGAACTTTTATGAAGAAATTACAATCCAGCTCTAGAGATTTTCTTGTAAATTGATCTCTACAAGAAATTTCCCTAATAATAATAACAATAACAATAATAATAACAATAACAATAACAACAACAATAATACCGGTAATATTAATGATGATAACAATTATTATTATTATTATTATTATTATTATTAGTATTATTAGGATTATTGAATGATTTAAATATAGTGAATGTCATTAATTTGATGATTCTTAATGAAAAGTTCATAATTATATATACAGTAAATATTTTCATTTCGTAACTCATATAAAAAAATTTACAATCAAGCAATTTACTATATATTAATTTAGATATGAAGAAAAGAAATGGAAAAATTTTATGGAAACGTGTATAATAATCATAAATATTATTATTTAAATTATTAGGGAAATTACTTGTAGACAAAAGGGAATACAATATTAATGGATATGATGCAAATTTTTGTTACAAATATAACCCAATTTTTATAAAATCTATATAAATTAGTACATGATATTTTCTGGGAGACAGATTTTATGGCTTATAGCTAACTCTTTGATATTGCAAAATCTACAATAGATTAAACATCAATATAAATTTGTAAATATTTTATATGCTAGTTTGGATATATCCTGGAGATGGATTTGAAATTTTTCAATACAATAATTTTTAAAGGGTCAATACTATATTGCATTTGATTCTATTATTATTCAGATTTTGCTATTGATAAAAAAGTGAAAAGATTTAACGGTATTTTATGGCAGAAGAGGCAGTAGCGATTTTCGTAGATAATTAATACCGGTTTTTTAGACTAATAAAAAATTTGTTGAGTCGGGAACTAAATTCGATGTTTTTAATTGTAACTATAATTAATGAAGATGAAGTACAGTGCTTGTAAAAATTCGGCAGAAGAATTTTCGAGAATCAAGGATGGAAGTTTGAATTTTGTATAGCAGAATGATCTTTCCATTCAGAATAGTTAATAACATTATTCAAAATTAAGTTAGGAGAATGTGTCGCAATCCAGTGCATGGAAAAATCAGCTGGTCTAATGAAAATCCGATGGAATGAAAATATCTTGTCTATTGATACAAATTAAACTTTTATGATTTTTTGTAGATGACTAGCATTTGAGTTGAATGAGAGCTTTGTGGAGAAAAGGGAAGGTTTGGGATCTATATTGAAGATGAATTGAATCTTTTAATAAAATGTTTAATATATTTATTTAGGTTTAGGTTATTTTGATTAAATATATATATATATTTTTTATTTTCATGATTGCTATTAATGGAAATTTTTTATTTCATTAAATGCAGCAATGTGAATATTCCCATTTCAAGTCGCCAACTTCTGATAAACCTCAAAAATCTAAAATTATTAATGTTAAAGTTGAAAAAAATCCCTGGAGTAAAATTCCATGGAACAGCGATCCCTGGACTAAAGAAATATCCTTTTCATCATGGTAAAAAATAATCATTAAAAGATTAGAAACAGATTTATGCCAAACTTGAATCTACAGGACTAATATTTTTTAAAGAAATTCAAAAGACTGAAATAACATAAAATGAACTTGATTTTTACAATATTATATTTGAATATGTACTTACTTCAATATTTTTTATATGTAAATTGTTTTTAATTTAAATTTGTGTTCTTTTAACTATAGAAAGATGATAGAATATTTAAAAATTTTTTGTTAATTTAAAGTAGAGTGTATCCAATTAATGATTAGTGGGGATGTTAATGACAAATTTTCTGATTGATCATTGAACTAAATAAAGAGAAACATTTTTTACAAAGATTGGCAATACAAATTCACTTGCTCGTTTATCTTTCATCCGTCATTAAGATATGTGGCGAACAAACATCACTTCGTATTCAAATTTTAAGAACCATTCCTTATTATTCTAAATTAAGTCTATTAATTTTGGTAGTCTATGTAATATCTTTGCAAATAGCGACCGTTGAAACATTAAAATGCCGATATTTCTAAAACTATTTGTTATTCGTCAATAAAACTATAATCATTTTAAAGAATTTTATATAGTATATCCAATTCTATAACTGTTTTGCATAATTATTTTTTTTTGTTAAGGCGTCCTAATATAACAAAAAAAAAAAAAACACAACATAAAATATTCAAATTTTATATTATCCTGTTTGTGTAACCATGCAGTGGAGTAGCTGACGATCAGCAGACCCCGCGACGCGAGGGGCCCCAACTCACCCTGAAGAAAAAACCTCTAAAACCCAATCAATCAATCCCCAATAACCTCGATTTTAACGCAGAACAGTTAAACCTATTTAACGCAGGGCGTCGGCGTTCGTTAGCTGGAACTCTAAAACTTAGTTAGCGCTAATTTACAATTTATGTATTGTTTTCACATACATTTTTTTATGTTTCCGGGTACAGCGATTGTTTGATTAAAGCGCTACAGTACGTCTAATGCAGTGCTCTCGAAAGTGGCAAGCTACCACAAACTAAGCTGTACACATCTATATGACACATGTTTAAAATCTTATACATAGAACAAGTAAATCAAATTATGCTTATCATTTGTTAGAATGTAATCAATCGTGTTTAATGATGATTTAAAATTTTACATAACTCGAGCAAAGAAAAAATATTTAGATTTATTAGAAATAGAACGATCTTTTTCTAAACTAAAAATAATTAAAAAAATTATTTACTAATGACGCAAGTGCGATTAGTAGGTTTAGCTATGTTATCCATAGAATGCGACAGAGCTAAAAAATTGCAAATAAAAATGCCATGCGTTCGGAACGATTTCAGCATATAAATTTAAATATCTTTTGATGTATTTAATTGTTGTTTAATTTGTCCAAATAAAATTACCTTCATTTAAATCAATGTAGATCTGTTTAAAAGTTTTACAATTTGAATATATAATAAAATTATTTTCACCTGTATAAAGTTTCACGTATTAACCTTATTATAAATTATTTTGCGTTAGGCTTTACGTCGACATCCTTATAAATAAATGTTGACACCCAAAGTTACAGGATTTTGATCGTTTACGGTTTAAGCAAATCATTTTTACGCCGACATTTATTATAAATATACGTCGACGCCCTGCGTTACAGAGTTTAGATAGCGTTTGAAATAAATTATATCGATAAATTAAAAAGGAGGTCCCCATCGACATTTTTGCGGAGGACCTCTCAGTTTTCAGCTACGCCGTTGTAACCATGCTATACTATTAAGCCTAGACTCCACAGGCATAATGTGCTGAAACTGAAATTTAAAACCGAAAACAAAAATTTTACTGTTTACGCCGCACAGTGGGGCAAAACACAGAAAAAGCTGGCCAAAATTACAGAAATGTTTCTTTTCAATTTAATAATAGTATGCAATAAAAAATTGCATCTATAGAATATATTTTTTATATTACAAATACATTAAAAAATGTCTTCTCTCTTAATAATTTTAGAGAGCTAGACGATATTTTAGTCAATTAATAAATTCTTATGAATTGTCGCATATTCTCTAATTCTAATATATTTTTTTAAGTATGTTTAATAATTATGTTTGATATCGGTTTTCATAACGATTCTTTACTGACTATAATTATATTGATTCTTCTTTATTAAATGACGTAATTTTTCCTTAGTCTTCTTTATCAAAAATTATGTCGTTCTGAGAAAAACAATCACAGATATTTGCATTGATAAAGGAACCTGGAACCAATTGCCTTTAATTTATATAATTAGTTATTAATCATTCGTTATACATATACAGTACAAGAATAGTTGAATTTCGAAAGTGGATGCTATTATCAGAAATGAAAATAATATTTTATTATTACAGTTTTTATTAATGTAAAAAACACACACACACACAGTAATGCATATAGTATATTGCATTTATTAACATTAATAAATTACTATTAGTGTTTATACATTAATAAATAAACACTCTTTTTAATAAAAAATACTTTTATAGATATAGATGTGAAAATGAATCATTTTTGAGATAATGAACTAACAAATCTGCTATCTACAAGTCATATCAATACTTGTATACCTGCAGTTATGCAAATAAATCAATAGATATTACCTGAGGTGAAATCTTTCTGGATGAAAGATTCTGCTTGTATTTATGAAAATCGAGCTGAAAAACTCCATGAGTTTCTATTTGTTGCTGTAAATATAAAATAGCAAATATGAAATTAATTCCACTTCGTGTATTTTTTAAATTATTTTCAAACATTTTTTAAATGATTCTTTTTTAGCATTTAGTTTTTTAAAAGTTACACCTAAACTTTTAAAAAACTAAATGTTAAAATAAAAAGAATCATTTTAAACAAAGTTTAATATTTGAGTAAAATCAATAAAAATTTCTTCAAGTTCAATATTTTCATATCAGTCTTATTTCATAAAGGATTTTAGGAAAAGCTTATTGATTGATAAATAACTGCATTTGAAAATAACCACACAGTCATGTAATAATAGTATGCAATAAAAAATTGCATCTATAGAATATATTTTTTATATTACAAATAATTTCAATTTCAGATATATAAAATTTTTAAAAATTTCAAATACCTTTCATCTTGAAATGGAAACATATAGAACATCTCTGCTCCAAAATTAATCATCAGATAAAAAGGACCAAATATCTAAAATTTAAATGCTGTACGATGTTATTCGTAGGAAATTTTGTATATAGCTTAAACAAATTAGGAAAATGGGGAAAATAACTATAGAAAATCATTATTATAAAATATATCTAAAATCCTTTCAAATAATTACATTATTCAAATATAATAGTTTCTGATGTATTGAAGGTTTTAATAACAGGATAATAAAGGATTAGGCACTAAAATTTGAATTCTCCAGAGATGTTTGGTTCTCGAAACATTTTGATGACAGGAAGAGCACAAAAGTGAATGCAATGAATGCGTAGAGAGATTGGAACTAATTGTGACAATTTTTTACTTATCAGTTTTTAAAAATAAACATTAAATGTAATAATTTTAAATCATCGAATACATAATAAGTTGGATGGTTGTGAATTTTTGCAATATTTTAAAGAAATTATCTATGTTTACTTAATAACAATTTATTTTTTTATAAGCAAGTCAGAATGTAAAAACATGCCCCTTTTTGGGATAAATTGTAACAAATATTAGAAAATAGTAAAAAATAGAAAAAGTTGAATAAAATTAAAATAAAGTTTAGATTATATAATATAAAATAGCATATAATATAGCGCATTATATATCGAGTGCATCCTTTTAGCTATGCATCTTCATTATATTCTAATGTAGAGATAATGCAAACATCATATAATTCATTATTTGTATATTTAAAATTGAAAAAAAAAAAAACAAATTTTTACAAAAGCGATACTGTATCCATTTTTCGCCACTTCGACTTTGGAAATATGGACATAGGTAAATAAGGTAACAATCTAGACCACCTGATCTAGACCATTCAAAAATATAACAACTAGCCCCAAATGATTACGATTATTTGGAGTATAAAAAACAATTATTATAAAACATATCGAAAATAATTTCAAATGATCATATCATTCAAATGCAATAAATAGCATTTGAATGCTATTTATTGCATTCAAATGCAAATAAAGACTTAACTATTAAAATTTGTATACTCTGCAATGATGTTCATATTGATCACGATCGCGTGTCATTCCCCAGGCATGAACTATCAAGTGATAATCAAGAAAATGACATCCTGTATACCATATATTTAAATTTTATAATTCGATATATATATAGATTAATTCAATTTTGCAAATACTGTACTTCAAACTGTCTGATATTTTGTTTTTCATTTGAATAATGTCGAATAACTCAACAACGAAATGATGTTAACTAATAAACAATAGAGGAGTTATGCCAATAAAGAAAAACGGTGCTTCTCCTAGATAAACTATTTTTAATTTTTAAATAAGTTTGTTCATTGTCACAATTAGCTCCGATTTTCCCGTATAGAAAAATATAATAAAAGAAACAAAAATAAATAACAGCTAAAATGCTTAAAGGATTAAGTTTTATTCGAAAAGGAAAAAATATAGGTAATTTTTATCGATGGTCAGTAATGTTACACCCATTTTTACAAAAAAAATCTTAAATGATGAGCATAAGATGATGCCAAAGTTATAGAATTTTAAAGAAATTCGAAGTGCTTCTACGTATTTTTAAAAGGGATTATATGGAGATTTCAAAATTATTAATTTCGTATACGATAACTGGGATAAAAAGAAATAATCATTTAAAATTTGATTTTTTTAATGCTATATTCTTGAGATATATTTTTGAACAATCCAATAAATATATACAGATACAAAAAATAATTATATAAGACAGTTTTTTAATGTATTGTATTTAAAATTCTTTCAAATGGCTATGATATAATTCATTTGCTATATTGAAATTATTTTAGAGATATCAACGTTTTAATATTTCGAATGGCTGGCATCTTACACCAAGACAGACTTTTGGATGACATCTTACACCAAGGAATTAGGATGTAGCGAATAAGACACTTGCCTAATAAAAAAAAATATATATATACATATAAAGTTTTAACATTATAGTATTTAAGTTATCTTTTGGAAGAGGAAAATATATTTACAAAAAAAAAT
>AYEL01034685.1:0-21028 GCA_000484575.1 Olivierus martensii
GTTGATTCAGATCAACCTCCAGCACTCCCGAGACACTTCCGCCCTTTTGGGTCGGCTGCTCGTGGGTGGCTGCTATGATCTTGCTCTTATTCAAGAGCCATGGCACTATAAGGGCCGAATATGGGAGCTTCACTGTAAAGAAGGTAAGTTATTTTCTTTTACTTCTTGTACTTCTGATAGTGGTCCTCAGACCTGTGTATTCATTAGGAATAACATACATGTTTCACCTGTTTGGGACTATTGTTCTAAGGACCTTACTACTGTTCAGGTGAAGCTTGATGAAGGGGATACTGGTAGGGAATTTATTGTTTCCTCTGCTTATTTCCCTTACGATAAAGACGAACTTCCACCAACACCTGAATTTGGGTCTTTGGTGGAATTTTGTCAAAAGAATCATTTTGATTTATTGGTTGGTGTCGATGCTAACTCTCATCATGTGGTTTGGGATAGCAAAGACATCAACCGAAGGGGGGAGCATCTATTGGAGTTTCTGATGGGTACTAACCTTTTTATTCTGAATAGGGGTAATGAGCCTATCTTTGCTGTTGTTAACAGGAGGAGGTTATTGACCTAACGTTAGCCGACTCAGTGTATTTCTGACCTAATTGAGAATTGGCATGTATCTGTTGAGCCTTCTTCTTTAGATCACAGATATATTAGCTTTAATTACAGGGTATGGCACCTAGTCAGGTTACATATAGAGACCCTTGGAGGACTAATTGGGCTTCCTTTAGAGAAGACCTTAAATTTAATTTGGGAGGTGTTCAGAGCAGATTTTGCTCGGTGGTGGATTTAGAGATGACTGTTGACCAGATTCAACAGTTTGGAGAAGAGACCACGGGAAATTTGGAAGAGAAACCAATGGCGTTGAATGAAAAATTAGAAAAAGCGATCCACTCAAAGACAAAGGTTCTATGTTGTTCAACTAGCCTGAGTTCTAGCTTGAGCAAGATTGTGAAGCAAGAATTACAGTTATTTGAATTAACAGGAAATCAATCATCAAGTACAGTATTATAAAACTGGGTCAGACTCTGAAAACAATTCCTTCATCATCAGTTAAAGTAGAATGAGCATTTTCTGTTGCAGATTTGTTTATTAACAAAGCTAAGAACTAGGCTGAGCGATAAGAGCATTGATTGCTTATTTTGCTCAAATCATACTTTAAGAATGAGTGATGAATATTTTATTTGTATTTCCTGAAATTATACATTAAGAATAAGTGATGTATATTTTATTTGTATTTTATAGTTCGAATTGTGAATTAGTCATATATAAAGGAATATAAATTTTGGAATTTATTAATATCCTTCTTTTGTGTATTTTTTATTAATATTAATTAATTATAAATACCTACTTTTTTAGATTTTGTTAAATTTTAATGCATTCCCGGGAATCCCGGGAATGGCTTTTATGTTCCCGGGATTTCCCGAAAGTTCCCGGGAATGAAAAAAAGCCAGGAAATCATAAACACTATCCTTGCAGGTCCAGTCTGAAGTGATTATCATGCCTCGAGGAAGGATTGGGATCTTGTGAGAGGGATGATTAATCAATCTAATATTAGATGGGCTATAAGTGTTTTTAAGCTTTTAAGTCAGCGGGACCAGATGGCATTTTGCCTATGTTCTTGCAACAGGGCACTGATATCCTAGTTTCCCCTCTTTGCCGTATCTTTCGGGCCTGTGTGGCTTTTGGCTATGTTCCATGGTCCTGGAGGCAGAAGGGTATATTTTATACCTAAACCCGGGAGCAATTCTTACACCAAGGCTAAGTCCTATCGTCCGATCAGTCTAATGTCCTTTTTATTGAAGACATTGGAGAGATTGGTAGATAGGTTTATTAAGGATGGGGCCTTGGTTAGGATCCCCCTTTGTCGAGTCAATTTGCCTATAAATCTGGCAAATCGACTAAGCATGCTCTTCATGAGGTTATTTTGCTCATTGAGAGGGCTATTGGGTACAAGGAGATTGCTCTTGGTGCTTTCCTTGATATTCAAGGGGCTTTTGACTACTTCTTTTGAGCAAATTAGCCTTGCTGCTACCAGACATGGAGTCAGTTCAACGATTATTCGTTGGATTGGCTCCATGCTGAGGCATAGAGTTGTTTTTAGCAGACTCTATGAGGAGGAAGTCACGATTCTCACTGACAGAGGATGTCTGCAGGGGGGGGTGTCTCCCCTTCTTTATAGCCTTGTGGTGAATGAGCTATTGGCTTTACTTAATGGGAAGGGTTTATTCACTGTTGGATATGCTGATGACATATCCATTATTGTGGTGGGAAAGTTTCCTAGGACTGTTTCTGAAGTTCTTCAGACAGCTCTTAATACAGTTTCGCACTGGTGTAATAGGCTGGGATTTACAGTTTCTTACTGGTGTAATAGGGTTGGATTGTCTGTTAATCTGGCCAAGACGGTGTTATTGGTGTAATAGGGTTGGATTGTCTGTTAATCCGGCCAAGACTGTTATTTCTTTTACTCGAAAAAGACAGTTGGTAGGGTTAGTTGAGCCGACCTTCTTTGATAAAAGGTTGTAGTTTTCGACCCAGGTCAAATATCTTGGCATTTTGCTTGACAAGGGTTTGATCTGGAAGCCACATGTTGAGTTTATTGTGGGGAAAGCCTGCTTGCAGGGGTATCTTGGGTAAGACTTGGGGTCTTAGGCCAGGGCTATTGTTTTGGATTTATACCATGGTTGTGAGACCAATTCTTACTTATGCTGCCATTGTATGGTGGCATAGGGTCTCACTTAAGACTTGTCAGGCCGAACTTAGAAGGATTCAACTGGGGCTATGAAGACTCTCCTACTGCCACTCTCGAGGTCCTCTTGTGCATTCCTCCTCTGCATTTGTTTGTTGAGGGTGAGTGCCCGGGGGGCTATTATAGGCTTTATTCTTCTGGGAGAGGGATTTCTTGGACCCATTCCTCTGCATTTGTTTGTTGAGGCGAGTGCACGGGAGGGCTATTATTGCTTCATTCTTCTAGAAGAGGGATTTCTTGGACCCATAAGGTGGAGCATTTGTCTTTTGAGTGGGACAGGATACACTGTAACATTCTTGGGATGGTTAAGAATTACATGGTACCTAAATTTAACTTCTTCCGGCCCTTCACAGTTGTTTTTCCCAGTTTGGAGGACTGGGGAGGGGGATTTGTGCACAGTATCAAGGGTGGTTTGGTCTGGTTTACGGATGGTTCTAAAACCACTACTGGTGTTGGAGCGGGTGTTTACTGCGAAGGAACTCAGATGTTTTATTCCTTTTCCCTTGGGCGGTTTGCCACTGTCTTTTAAGCAGAAAACCACTGTCTTTCAAGCAGAAATCTTTGCTATTTCTGCATGTGTTAATATTAATTTTGATAGGGGTTATGCTGGTAAGCATATTTTTATTCTATCTGATAGTCTGGTTGCTCTTAAAGCACTTGATAGTTCCCGATTTGCTTCAAAGCTTGTTTGGGAATGTCATTGTCTCATTGAGGAACTGGCCACCAAGAACACAGTACAGCTTGTTTGGGTGCCAAGGGCACAAAGGGATTAGGGACAATGAGGTTGCTGATAGGCTTGCTAAGGAAAGGACTTCTCACCCCCTTTTTCAGACCTGAGCCTGCCCTTGGTATTGGATCTGATGCTTTTGGGCGGGTCTTCAAGGACTGGTTGGAGGCCTAGCATCTTATTTCCTGGAGGTCTATCTCTGGTTTTCAGCAGGCGAAAGCTCTCATTTTGGGTTGCTGTGCTCAGTGAACTAAAGAGTTGCTTTCTCTGAATAAATATGAAGTTAGGATTGTTACAGGGCTTTCTTACAGGGCACTGACATCTTAAAAGACATCTTCACTTGATTGGGCTTCTTACAGGGCACTGACATCTTAGAAGACATCTTCATTTGATTGGCCCTATGTGTAGAAAATGTTAATATAATATGGGAGGAGTATATATGTGCAGAAGATGTCAGTATGAGGAGGAAACTCCTCTCCACAATTTGTGTGAATGTGTGGCCCTTTCGTGGCATAGGTGTGATCTCTTGGGTATGTACTTTCCTGTTCCCGAGGATCTTGCTTCTGTCCCATTGAAGAATTTTGTTCCGGAGGATCTTGCTACTGTCCCATTGAGGAAAATACTGTCGTTGTTTTTAAAACAGGCCTTCTTCTGGGATGATTTGATTGGGGGATCACAATAGACCACAGCTGGTCGCGGTGCTTGGGCTGAAAAAGGCCCCTCCCTATTTTACTACTACTACTACTACTAATACTTAATTTTATCATCAACAATCCTATAAAATACCCTTATTTTGTAAAAAATAATAAAAATCCATCTTGTAGCACTTAGGAGGGCAAAGAACATTAGCAGGAATGTGTTTACTATCGTGCCATATTGCTACTTGTGCAAGCATAGGCAAATAATAGTGAAATGCAAGATATTAATGTAATGCAGCACTTTCTGTCACATTGTTACACTATTGTTTATATGCAGGTTGCACCAATAGTAGTATGTTGATAGTGAAAGTGATAGTAATTTTGAATTATACTAAACAGTATAATTTATCAATAATAAACAATATTTTTTCATGTTAAATTTTTTTTAATTTTTACCATAATTTTGATATTTTATCCAAACACATATACACTGTAATTACAATGTGTATGTATATTTTGAAAGTTGCAGCACTCCATGATTTCAAGCCACGAGTCATTGCTGTTAGGTACTATTATTTCTGCTTCCTCCCAATCAAAAGAAAACACCAATAAATACTTTCACAACAGAGGAGGAGGCAAAAATTTTCAGTTAGAATATTGGAAGCATGTTCAGCATTACATTTTTAAATCTCTGGCAGTGGTCCAAATGTAAAGAATAATATCATGCTGTTTTTTAAAGAGATAAAACAGATACTAATGATTTACAGTTTTCAGTTAGAGTATTGGAAGCATGTTCAGCATTACATTTTTAAATCTCTGGCAGTGGCACCAATGTAAAGAATAATATCATGCTGTTTTTTAAAGAGATAAAACAGATACTAATGATTTACACTATTGAAAAGTTGTTTTAGTATTATCATTTATTACATTTCTTGCATTTATTTAAGAATTAGTATAATGAGAGATGTAGATTGTAGTGTGTGTCATAATTATCTTAATATTAATTTTTTTTTTTAAATTTACTCTCATATTAAGTTTATTTTTTATTATCTCAACATTGAGTT
Organism: Olivierus martensii; assembly: GCA_000484575.1. Taxonomy (NCBI): domain Eukaryota; kingdom Metazoa; phylum Arthropoda; class Arachnida; order Scorpiones; family Buthidae; genus Olivierus; species Olivierus martensii. The sequence goes on from AYEL01034685.1 coordinate 5,182, forward strand.
TTTACTATAGTATGTAAAAGTTTAAAATATTTATAAAATGTTATTATTTTAATTAATAAATTTTCATCATATCATAATAACAAAATTTTTTTACAATGTAATATAAAGGAATTTTTTAGAATATATTATAAAGAATCCAAGCCAATATTAATTATTCTTTTTGCCACTAATTTTATGATTACAGTTTTGAATTTTATATTGTGCAGAAAGTTTTCTATCACTTTAATTATAAATTACATAATCATAGAATATATTAGTTATTCACATTTTTGTTATTCAATTAAAAATTTCAATTTAATATGCACTTTTGTCAAACAGAAAAGTATGCATATTTTTACAAAACTAATAATAAGTTGTAATAGTAGTCTGAAATTTTTTCCAGTATAAATATTGAATATCTATAATGATATTTCAAATAGCAACCTGAAATTTAGAGAGGCAATCCCCAACCCTCATAAGTCGATATTCTGTGAAACCTTACATAAGAAAAATGTGGATGTTGGAGCATATCTTAGACAATACTAAAATAGTATCCTGTGAGGAAGTTAACTTTGACCTGTCCTATTTTTTTTTTGTTATGCACTCTATTATTTAGCGTTATTTTATTATAATGTAACGTATTATATTTCAGTTTAAAAGTTAACTTACTTCCCACGTTCTCCGTCTCTGTTGTTAGCAATACGTGATACAGAATCGGAACCGTCCTACAAAAGAGCTGTCTCGGCTAATGACGTCATCTTATCTAATTAATTTTACCACTGATCCGATATGTGAATATAAGAATGATCCGTATCGATGTTTTGTTAATATATAAATTAATTGTAAAGAGGATAACATGAATGAATAACTCTGTAAGCTAATAAATTATATAATTAAATTGTAAAGAGGATTCATGAATTGACTACTCTGTAAGTCTGATATGAGAATGTAAGAATGATCTCGTATTGATGTTTTGTTCGTATATTGATCTCATATTGATGTTTTGTTCGTATATAATTAAATTGTAAAGAGGATTCATGAATTGACTACTCTGTAAGTCTGATATGAGAATGTAAGAATGATCTCGTATTGATGTTTTGTTCGTATATTAATTCTAAAGAAGATGACATGATTGAATTACTCTGTAAGCTAATAACTTTAAAACTTGTTACGTATAAGTAGTAAAAAGGCGAAGTGCGGGATTGTAAGTCATCCGTATAAAAGACCGACGCAACCGAGAAGCCAATTGAGGTGTTGTCTTGACATAAAATTGGCAAAAGTGATATTTGAGTTTCTTGTAAAGATCAAAGATTGTTTGAAGTTTGTATCGGAGGTGGAGGTAGTAGAATTTAAGTAGTATTTAAGGTTCAATCTCTAAAATTTCTTCTTGTGGCACCTAGGTACACTTCTTTTTTATGATCTTGTATGTTATCAATCGAGATCCTATAAACACCCGAGTCAAAATCACTTTTCCTTTTTCTTTTATCATTTCTCAAAAAGCTAAAAATTGTGGGTGGCCTTCTGTATGAGTACTTCTTGTTATTTTTCTTAAAAGCTTTCGATGTGGGGTCAAACATGGATACAGTCGTAAATTTATGCATAAATTATACATTGAGCAGAAAGATAAATTAGGAGAAGACCCTTGTAATGTAAGACAAGCCCAGTCGGATGAGAGGCCACTTAGCCCACCAGGCCACTTGGATGGGATAACTCTACTCTATAAGACCCATGAATATAGGACATTAACGAAAGCTCTTAAGAAAAATAACAAGAAGTGCTCATACAGAAGGCCACCCACAATTTTTAGCTTATTGAGAAATGATAAAAGAAAAAGGAAAAGTGATTTTGACTCGGGTGTTTATAGGATCCCGATTGATAACATACAAGACCATAGGAAAGAAGTGTACGTAGGGCGCCACAAGAAGAAATTTTAGAGATAGGCTAAGTGAACATAAGGGCAACGTACAGAGAGGGAACCCTGCAACAGCTTTAGCCCAAAGAGCCATCGAGAAGGATATTAAGATTTTATGGGATGATGCCAAAATTGTTAAAAAAGTGCAAGACAATAGAGATCTTTTTACGTTGGAGAAAATTGAAATCCTAAAAGCTAGCGAAGAGGAGCCTGTTATTAATTCCCAGCAGGCAGAAGGATTATCCAAAGGCTGGAGGTATGCAATCCATAAATATAATAGGTGATTTCAAGCATCCGATTTATGAGTGTGTTTTACATCCCTTCATTTACAAATAATGGTCTGCCAAAACTGCGTTTAGAATGTAGCAGTCCGGCTACTGTATACTAGAAATATTTTGTTTTTTTGTTTTTGTTTTGCTTAATATCTTAGTTTTATTTATTATAAGTTGTTATGTAATATTTTTTAAATAGTCATTATATTTTATGTTTTCTCCTGAACCGTTCTTTGGCTTTGTTAATTTTTGAAATATGTAAAGAAGTTCTATTCTAGAACCTTTTTTAAAATTATGTTATTCTAATGTGCTTGTAACTGATGATGGTATAAGGGGTATACCAAAAACGTTTTTACTTTTTGTTAATAAAAGTTCTTGTTTTTTCTTGACTGCTGATTTGTGCTTGAATGATATTGAACTTTATGTGACCGGATATCAAGCAGTTTTTTGACTTAATGATAGACTTTAAATATAATTAATTACAAAACTGACTAACAATAACATAACGTCTAATCGATGAAACGAAAACAGAAATCGGAACTTACAACTAAAAGTACCAATTAAGTGTTAGATTAGAACGAACAACGATGTTAGAAATTTATGCTAATAAATTGAAAAAATTTCATTCTAATCTGTGACTTTGCATCCTATATTATGTCACAAAGATATAAAATTAAAAATAGTTATATTAAAGGATAAGCACCTAAGTCAGCCAGATGTGTGTGTGGTAGAGCAGTCATTTACCATCTTTGAGGATTCAGATTCAATTTAGAATCCCACTCTTCTGAGTTCTCTCTCATTCCCCAAATATGGGCTTCAGTTTTTCAGGAGAGGTCCAGATCCAGGCCCAATTCACTAACTAAGACTAATCTAATACACTCAAAGCATGCATACATACGATAAATGATAAAATTATGAGAAAAATGCTCATAACTCTATATTATAGATTTTATCCACTTATGATCAGTATATTTTTGTTTTTAGAGAATCTTTACATGAGTAAAGATCTATGCATGTCAGATCTACAAAAGTCACAGACTGTCTGTACTATACAAAATATTTGTCCTAAGTCAAACTTGAAGTATACTTAGAAAGTTAAAGAATATTATAATTTGAAATATTAAATAGTATAATAAATTAACTAACCTTTGTCCACCTTCTCTCATTAATTTGATAGTAAATGTTTTAACTTTAGCTTCCACTTCCTATTTAAATATTTAAAAATATATATTTAGTATCTACAATATTTCAATTTTAATATATTTAAAAAAATTTTTAGATAAATATCGTAAACTTCTTATATAAACTTAACATATCCCAAACCAAATATTCCAAGTCAAATTAATCTCTAATGTAATAGTCTAGAATTAAACTATAATTTTAATAATTATTTTAAAATCAAGGTTATGGTATTGGCATCTGTTAAGTTAATTAATTTTTAAATTTGGACTAAGGTAGCTAGTGCCATCTTAGTGAAAATTTGCATTAGCCATTGCATCAAAACCAAACTGGGATTTATTGGGATAGCATTCAAATGTCTTACCAGTTAGACTAATATGGCATCCAGCAGAATTCCATTTCAGGGAACTTATATAATGATCAATTTGGAAGCTTAGCAGACTAGGCTGATACTAGCACTCTCAGCCAGGCTATTTTCATAGCTACAAGCCTTCATAGCAAATCTGGGTGGACAGACTTGGCTCAAGTCAGATTATATTATCTGACTTGAGCTGTAATGAAACTAACTAGGGTAATATCTACAAACCAAATATGCTAAGCCAAATTAACTCCTAGTGTATGCCATGGTAGTCTGACTGGTAAGGCATTGGGGTGCTATTCCAAAGATCATGGTTTGATTCTGGTGTGATGGCAAAATTTTATTTCAGGAAAATTATTTAAAAATTATAGTCTAATTATTAATTACTAGATGGCACCACTATGGTTCAAATTTAAAAATTAATTATTAACTTAACAGATGGTAGCACCATAGCTTTGATTTAAAACTAATTATTAAAATTATAGTTTAATTCTAGATTATTACATTAAGGATTAATTTGGCTTAGAATATTTGATATGGAAATATTCCCTTAGTTAATTTTAATTAGAGTATATTCAGGGATTTTCAGAGAAAATGCAAGGCCTGGGACAAATAATATTTTTGAGGCCCTTTAAAAATAAAAAGAAGACAAAATTGACAAATATACAGTGATAAGTGTACAAAAAAAGCAAAAACATTGACAGAGAACTTTGACAAACACTGAAGCTACAGTATAACTGAACAGTACAAAAATATACAAATATATTTTTTCTAACATATTGAATTATAAATTGAGGCCCCTAAAATCATGAGAGGAGTAGACACCCCTCGAGCCTCACGATTTCCTTCCTCTCTGATAGCCATTGAATATTTTAACATATCTCTGGGCAAATGATCTGAATATAAATATATCAAAAAATCTTAATGTGCACATCGCATATTACCAACCTAAATAAATTTTGCTGAAATGTACAAATGGAAGGAATATTTACACTTAAGCCTAATTAATATGCAAATTTTTAAATTGTCGCATATCTATTACTTTTTATCAAAAAAATTTGAAATTTTTCAATGTTATTATGTTTTAAAATCTTTTTATAATGGCATAATCATGTTTTTCATACTTTGTTATTTTGAGAAATATTTATTGAGTATATTCAATTGAGATTTATGTAATTTTTCCCCATAAATATTTAACAAATACTTGATTATAGAGTACTAATAAGAAGTTAAACATCTATGAATAACAACATGTATCCAGAAACTTACTGATCTAATTATTTTAACAACAAAATATTGATCTCATTTAGTGATTAAAAAAGAATTGCAAATAGCGATATCATCTGATTAGAGAGAATTTGTGTAGAAAAACAAGCCCACCCATTACATTTAATATTATATTGTATTAAACATATATTCTATTTTTTGATTTTTTTGTAAGATTTGTTTAATTGTGTTAAAAATTATTATACCATAATAAATATATATTTTTTACATATAAGAACTTTATTTATATATATATCAAAATTTCATGATTCTAAACAATTAATAATATATTAAATGAACTTATTTTTCTATATTTGAATTTTTTAGATATAATCTTTGAAAATTTCCAAATTTATATTAAAAGATCCTAAAAAGTCTAAAAATGTCTCCTCTCATACATAAACAACTAAAATCTTCACTAGTTTGCTCTAATTTCTCCAAAAAATTTCTTTAACCCAGGGTTTTCCAAACTGTGGGGTGCACCCCTCTAAACTAAGTGTTATGCAAATTTTGATAAATGAAGTTCTGTCATATAAATAATGCAAAAATATAATAAATATATAAAAACGTAATAAAACTGCTTATACTCAAGTACTTAAGAAAAAGAGAAATAATTAGCACTAATAGCAGTTGAGAGTTTCAAAACACTTTAATAACCTTAACAGTACTAACGCTTTCGGCTTAACACCATCATCAGGTACTATACATTTAAAAAATTTGAATGTAAAATTCAAAAACATTGAAGAAATTAATAACAATGTTGCTATGGCAATCATCAGTCTTTAGCCAACATCTTTTAGCCATCGTTAGTGTTTACATAAAGGAAAATTTAATCAAAAAATATATATATATATATAAAACACATAATTAATATTAAAAATAAAATTAAAATTTTATTTTTAAAAATGTTGGCTAAAGACTGATGATTGCCATAGCAACATTGTTATTAATTTCTTCAATGTTTTTGAATTTTACATTCAAATTTTTTAAATGTATAGTACCTGATGATGGTGTTAAGCCGAAAGCGTTAGTACTTTTTTTGAAAAAAGTGGGGTGCAGACAAAGTTTGGAAACCACTGCTTTAACCAATACCCCACTGTGAAATAAAGTAAGCTGGAGAAAAATTTTTTGAGAAACAAATAATGGGAGATTACCACAAATGTGAAATGCTTATTTAGAAGAGGGATTACTGTTTATGTTTGTATTTTTTGCCTAAATTTCAATGATTCATTTTTTTCTATAATTTTCTTTCAATTCTATGAAAAATTCATTTTTGCTTGGAGATTAATAAAATTAAATTTATTTCGATATAATATTGGAAGAATATGAATACAGTAATCTATAAAATCAAGAAAAAAGACCAAAAAAAAAAGAGAGAGAGAGAGAGAGAATTTCACAAATTTGACCCATTCAAAACAACTTTCATAAAAAGCATATAAAAAACTGAACACGCAAAAAAATTTAAAGTCTAGTCATCTTCAGAGACTAGTTATATCAATAAGAAATATAAATATGCAGATTGCTAATTAATTGTTCTACTACTTTTAACAATAAAGTACAATATTTTTGTTTTGTTTTTGTAACTTTTCAAGGACATGTTAACATAGTTCTCTATAAAAAATGAAATGTTTTTTCATGTCAATAGTAAAAAAAAGAGTTAATACAATTGTTTGTATCACATGTTTGACAATTTTTCAGTGTTTTTCCTGTATTATATAAAATCATTTTATATTATTTTATTGATCACTGTATGCTATATCCTATACTTTTTTTGTATTCAGGCATGTGTTTCAGTAATTATTTTTATTGAGATATTTACTTCCAAATTAAAAACAATTTAATATAATATATATCTATTATTATAATGCAATTTTCAAATTTTCTGAAAATTCATATCCATCCATTTATTATAATCATAAGTCAATCCCTTGAATTTCCAGAATATTCAATAAAATTTTTTTTCAATTATTAAAATCTTTTAAACAAAAAAAAAATTCCAAAAACAAAAGTAAATATAAATCAATTCTAAAATAAATATTTTTTTTCCTATATAAGTTCAACCAATGACAGCAGCATCTTTACCCATCATGGAAATTGCACAGTTGTTTAGTGATAATGATACTGCATACAAGGAAGCTGAACAACTGCTGATAGTGAGATAACATCAGAGTTACAAAGTGAGTTAGTCATCTCTCTCTCCTATCAGTAAAAATTTCAAAATTTTGCAGTGTAACCTTAATGATATTGTTACAAAGGGTAGCAAGCTGAAACACAATGAGCTTCTAGCTCTTGCTGACAAACAATGTCAACATAGTTTGTATTCAGGAAACTAAATTTAGATCAATAAATAAATTTAAATGCAAAGGTTTCCACATTATTTGACATGATAGACCAGGCCAGAAAAATGATGGTGATCTTCTCTCCCTAATCAGGAATCTCTCTTTTAGAAAAATCAACATTGATGATAAGCATAACTTCACTGAAATAAGGGAATCCAAAGCTTGGAAGCTAATAAAAAGCCTATTAAGATTTAATAGTTATCATCCCCCTAATAAACCTGGTCCAAATCTTAATCCCATAGCTCACCTTTTTGATGAATCATCAATATCATTCTTGGAGACCTAAATAAGAACATCTTGTGGGAATCTGTAAAATCAATCAAAGGGGAGAAGCTCTGAGCAAGATTTTTATGAGATTAATCTTCTAACTTTAAACTCAGGTGAACCAACCTATATCTCGCATTCTTACAGCACTACCAAAGCATTAGATATTACTGCAGTATCTCCTGCTCTTTATGATAAAACCCTCTGCTCAATCCTGAGTCCTATATGCAGTGACCACATTCCTATTTTAATAGAAGTTAATCCAAGAGGACATAAAGACAGTTACCAGAAAAGAAAATACCACTGGAACTTTAATAATGCAAATTGGAACCATTTCAAGGAGGATTTAACTAATTCATTACTTACTCAAACCAAACTGATGATCCAATTAATGATTTTACCGTATGAAAATTGGCATTACTGAGTGCAGTCAAGAAAAACATACCCAAGGGTTACAAAAAAAAATTGTGATCCCTGGTTACTCCAGAATTTATAAGCTCCAGTCAAAATTCAGGAAAGAAATAACTTATTCAACCTTTTAAAAACCACTCACTCACCCGATCTCAGAATTAAGTATAATAAAATAAATGCTGAAATTAAATAAAAATTTAATTTATACAGAAAATGAAATGGCAAGACTTCTGCAAAAATTTAGATATTAGTGTCTCCAACTCAAAACTTTGGAAGCTTACCAAAAACTTAAAAGGTGAAAATTCCTCTTCTGATATTACAAACACCTTTAAAGATGCTATCAGAAACTTAATTATTGGAAACTCTGTATTGCCAACACCTTAGCATTACATTTCCAAGATATTAGATTTTTAAAAATAGAGGTAATTTATTAACGTCAGCATTGAAAAACTGCTTCAGAAAAGGTGATCAAGCATAAGATTTTAAATTTGTATAGAGGAGATTTAATTTCTATACAAAAAAAATTCAAAAATGGTCAATTTACACTCTTGTTTGTGAAAATTTATCATCAAGAAAAACTTCAGCAATTCAAATGAAATTTGTCATAAACTGCCTATATTACAAGAAATAAGTGATCAGATTTATAGAGCTATAAATGTTTTAGATACAACACTCAGTATTTTGTAAAGCCTTCATGAGAAACAATATTAACCTCTATACAACATGGCATCGGATGAGAGAGATCCTGAATTGCCTCTTGTGGATTGTCCTGCCAGGCTACTGCTATGCAAACTTGATGCTCCTCAGTGATACCTGCTGAAGGGGACTGATGAGTCAATCATCCATATTACCATGTCCAAGACACATTCAATTTGGGGACAAGTCCAGAAACATGCAAGCCAAGGAAGAAACGTACTTGTCTCACATAGAGGAGATCCTAGGATTCCATGCCACATGTGGACAAGCATTGTCATGCTGAAAAATGGCATCAGGAATTGTTTGAAAGAAGATAACTAGTTCATCATCTAAAACATCTTTGATGTATTGATGACTGTTCAGGGTTCTTTCAAGGCATATGAGGAGAGAATGTGAACTGAATGCAATGATACTCCAAATCATGATACTTTGCATAGGTATGGTATTAAGCTGCAAAATGTAGATCTCTAGATGGTGTTCACTGTGAGGTCTCCAAATAAGGATGTGACTATCATTATTCATTAAGTTGAATTCTGACTCATAAGAAATTATGATCTGTTGCCAATTAGTATGCTAATGTCTTGAATCTAGGGATCATTGCAGCCTATGTCATCTATGGTCTATAGTCAAGGGTAGTTGAAGTAATTGATAATAATACAACAGTCCTCTCCAAATAAGACTACATTGAACAGTGATGCAGACAAAGTTTGACCCATGATAGTGTTCCATCACTGGCTAAACCCTAGGATGTCACTTTATTCTGGCATCTGTACTGGATAGATGAACTATGGTCTGTCCACCCATCCAGTACAGGTGCCAGTCCTCTTGCTCAGTCATGCAATTTCAGGATCCGATTCTCTGATGTTGTTGAGTCTGAGCTTCTTCTGTCCCTTGATACCACGTTTGAATCACTGTGTAGGCAGTTCATTCCAAGCAAGTAACAGGAGGAAAGTCCAGCTACCTCTCATCCCAATAAATCTGTCTTACTCAAAATCTATTAGGTATATATTATGTGGTCTTTGTTGCTGACATATATGATCAGTCACTAAGAATATTGTAATGACTGATATAGAATCACTATGATTTCAATCATTCACTGAAACATTCCTTGTGTCCCTCCATTTATATCCAAAATAGGAAAATTCAGAGACACTGCTCTAAATCATATGCATATATGCACTGTAATTGTAATTAGTTGCATGATCCACCCTGATATATCCATCCTGCAAATTTTGAAATTTGCAAGATGGGTATATCACTAATCTGATCCATCTTTTGTGGTGTTGCAATTTTCACAAACAGGAATATATATTAAGACTAATATGGTACTTTTACTAAAAAGAAATTATGATAAAAATAACAACATAATTAAATTCTCAAGTAAAAAATAAGGAAAATTTATAACATGAAAACAAAATATTCATATCTACATATAGCTATCAACTTTTTATTTTCATTCTTCCTCTTATGTAAAAGTAATAACAATAGAATTTATATAAATTCATTTCAATATAAGTTTATACTAAAAAATGAATGTTTAAAATTACATTCAAAAATTATTTGATGAAAATAACATCACGATCAATCTGAAACCCATAGGCTTAGTGCTAATGAATTCAATACTGAAATATGAATTAGAGAAAAAGTATAAAATATAGTCAATATAGTATATATCAAAGAAAATCAAAAATATAGTATATATCAAAGAGAATAAATTTCAAATTCATTAATATAATAAAATTATCATATAGTTTAATATATACAATACCATGACCATTACAACTCTGACCGTTTCCCACGAGTCCCCACCCCACAGCTCCCTTAGCATGGGAGAACCAGAGATGAGTCACCCCGATTTATGATGTCATCTTACATTGTCTTACAGCTTTTTTTTTATAAAATACAAAAGTAACAATTCAATATTTTAAACTTTTGGAGAATAAAAAATTAATTTTTGGACTGGATTAATTTCAATTTGATAAACAAAATTGAAGAAGTTTATTTATTTATTTATTTACAACAATTATTAATTCTCTTTGAAAAATTTCCATATCATCATCATATTCTCAATTAGATCTGAACCCAGTAGTGGTAAAATGTTTATTTTCACATTCACTACCATAACTGTCACTATTAACATAAATTTACTGAATTTATGAAAACTTATTTTCTGATGTCTTCTTCCTACGGTTTGCTTCAATCACCAAAATATTACTGCACATTATTAAGATCTGTAGTGATTTATTAATAATAAATTGTTATTTTCTGCTTAAAATTTTTGTGGTTTTTCTTAAGTTTCTTCATAAGCAGCAGAACTTGTAAGTTTAAGAATATTTTTGCTTTCACTTTTACAAAATGTTTAATAAATCTTATTAAGAGATTCTGCAGTTATTTCTTAATATTTATAAATAATTAATAAAAATTATTCTATAAAATTAGAAAATGTTATAGATTTGATAACAAATAATAATATAATTACTTACATGGAAGAATATCCTTATATCGATTTTTACGTCGGTTGACATCACATTCACCTTGACTACAGGAATAGTTGGGATCATGTTTTAGTTGTTCTGTCAGATCCTTCAGTTTCTAAATAAATAAAATTTGATAAGCAAGACAGTCAAAAAATTAAGAATTAATGTTTTATATATAGAAATTGACTTTTTACTGCCCGAGTAAATCTGTGTAAGTTTACCTTTATCATTTAAAATCTAAGAGATATTTATGCTTACGATATATTGTTCAACATCAATATGGACATGTCCTTATATCATCATCTTTTTTCATTCAGTTCTTTTATAGTGGTCAATTTTTCTTTTTGTTCTATAACATTGTCACAAGTAGCATTCTTTTAAAGAAAGTCATTGCATTTAAGCCATACATTACTTTAACTAGTGTTTCCGGGCGAGAATTCCTTCCCGCCCGTTCCCGGGAATTTTTTTCGTTTTCTGATAAGATTTAGCCTTGGTGTAAGAAATATGCTCAGGTTTAGGTATAAAAGAAACCCTTACCTGCCTCTAGGACCATGAAATATAGCCAAAAGCCAAACAGGCCCTGAAGATACAGCACAGAAGAGAGGCTAAGATGTCAATGCCTTGTAAAAATCACCAGTAAAATACTATCTGGCCCCACAGACTTGAAGGGCTTAAAATTACTTACAGCTCATCTAATATTTGATTGATTGATCACCCTCTTAACAAGATCCCAATCCTCTCTAATGGCATGATAAACACATCCATTGAGATCAGATTGCTCCTCTGAAAAAGATGATACCACTATCGAAGAAGACCCAGAAAAGTGTACTCAAAAGAATCTTTGCAAGTATTAGTCATCCTGCAATCTGGCAAACTGATAGTACTAACCTTGCAATAATTCTCTTTGGACATTATTTTCACTAATCTGGCTACATCAGGTATATCCTGAATTCCCTGACAATATCTCTTCCAGGAAGATCTTTTCACCTTTCTAATGGTTTTATTATAACAAGTGAGAGCAGTTCTGTATGTATCCTATTCATCTGTATTTTTAGCTTTATTAAAAAGCCTTTTAACATTAAGCCTAAGACTATCAAGCTGTTCATTTCACCAAGGAATAGCTTGATAGTTAGCAGTCCTGCCTGAACATTTTTGAAGATAGGATAAGAGAATTGCCTGTTGAATCTGGTCAATCACCACTGAGCAAATCCTTTCTATATACCCCCAAGGTTAAACTTTAGGTCTTCTCTAAAGGAAGCCAGTTAGTCCTCCTTGAGTCTCTGTATGTTTATAACTTGTCCAAGCACTACTAGCAGTTTTTAAATTAAAAACTGCTAGTAGTGCTAGAAACATAGAGTCATGTTTTTAAATTAAAAACTTGACTTTATATGTTACCTGATCAGGTACCATACTTTTTAAATTGAAACAAAAGTATCTGTCATCCAATGAAGATGATTCACTAGATACATGCCAATTCTCAATTAGATTAGAAATAATTTGAGTCCCTAATGTTAGGTTAATAACCTCCCTTCTATTAATAACAACAAAGGAAGTTCATTGCCCTTATTTAAAACGAAGAGATTAGTACCACCAGAAACTCCAATAAATACTCACTCCTTTGGTTAATGTCTTTGCTTCCCCAAATGACATGATGAGAATTAGAATCAACACCAACCAATAAATCAAAACAATTCTTTTGATTTTTGGGTGACAGAACTCAACCAAAAGCAAAAATTCAGGTATTGGTAGTAGTACAACTTATCATAAGTGAAATATGCAGAGAAAACTATAAGTTACTTACTAGCACCACTCTCATCTAGTTTCATCTGAACAGTGGTAAGATCCTAGAATAGAAATCCCAAACAGGTGAAACATTTATGTTATTTCTAGCAAAAACACAAGTCTGAGGACCTCTGTCAGAAGTAAAAGTAAATAACTTAAACTTAACAACCTTGAATAAGAGCCATGGCACTATAAGGGCCAAATAAGAGGATCATGGCTCTTGAATAAGATTAAGGTCATAATAGCCTCCCACGAGCCTTGACCCAGAAGGCAAAAGCAGCTCAGCTGTGCTGGAGGTTGATTTGAATCACCCTCAGATCCATAATACTACAGTTGCCTTAAGTGGGCACACTTCCATGCCTTCTCCAAAATCTGGGTACTGGAAGATCCAGGGGCACTTCCAGAATCCCAATCCTTGCTAGCGAGCCTGACCAGTTTATGCCCCTTTGCAGGAGCAATTACTGAAGTTATCCAACATCCATATTTGGAATTAGGATCCAAAAGTACTCAGAAGATCCCTTCATCCACCCTTGAGAGAGCCTTAAAATTGGCCATCAAAGTGGCCAATTTTAAGGCTCTCTCTCGGGCAAAGCAAGATCAACCATTATAATGATGCACTGTCTTTTCGCATCTTTGCTTTGACCCTGAATTCTCCAGTTCTCATTTTTGAGTTCTGAATTATAAGTTGAGACGAAGCAAAAGTTTGTTCACATCCTTTGTGTGTGTGGACATCCACAGTGCAGAATTCCACTTTCACTACTTTATTCTCATTTTTGAGTTCTGAATTATAAGTTGAGACGAAGCAAAAGGTTGTTCACATCCTTTGTGTGTGTGGACATCCACAGTGCAGAATTCCACTTTCACTACTTGAGAAGATTCTTCGCAGGAAAAACCCTTAACTGAATTCTTTTCCCAAGAGCACACCCATCCAAAAGTTGGGTGAACCACTGACAGGTGAATTCATTTATATAAATAGTATAAATTGTATAAATGAGTGCACTATTGTCCAAGGTATAGCTCCTGAGCATTGGTAGACTTTGCCCAAAGGAGTGCCATTTATTGTGCTCAGGATCTTCCTTTGTAGAAGATTGACTTTGTCGACCACTATCTTGGAGTCTAGATAGCCTTTCTTGACAATAGCCATCTGAAGGGAAGAAAATATTTCAGAATATAACTCTGGTGAGAGCACAAAGTTTTTTTTGCAGAAGAATCAGAAGAGGGGTAGAAAACCTGGTGTTGGCAATCTGGTCCGATTGCCAATACCAGGGTTTCCAACAAAAGGTCAGATGAAGCTAGTTGGGAAGTGTCCTGGTTGCTGAGAACCACTGGTACCAGTATCTTCCCTCCTCTTCTTTCTTCTAGCTGCTTCAGACAATCTTGCCTGTCACAGACCAGGTTTACTAATGGAAGAGGAAGAAGTGGAAGCAAACTGCTCCATCATCCCATTGCTTAGAGGTATGCTGGAAATTCTAGCCTCCTCTGCAGGTAAACTGGAACTGCTAACCTTTGGTGGGGGAAGAAGAGTTCCCTAAGAAGATAAATTTTTGTCATCCATATGGCAAAAACAGACTGGAGGAAACAAAAAGGTCATCACATGTTATCCTCCAAAACAGGTGGAAGGTTGACTATGATAAGGTTTTGCCTGGTGTCTTGAAGGGATTGTTTGGAACACTGCATCTTTTATTACTCCAGTGTCACTCAATTGTCAGCACAATGCCTTACACCTTAGTTTGGGTAGAACCAGAGCTCCTTTAGTCAGGAGAGAAAGTTCAGTTCAAATACCCAATCTCTGTTATTCCCCTCCACAACAAGGATGTGGAGTTGAATTTTGGAAGGGATATAATATCTCTAGTCTCTCTACAAGTGCTCAGTGGAAAAATCTGTTTTTATTTTTTTTCCTAAACTCTTCTGTAAGGACTTATTTCAATTGGTAAACATTTTATTAGAAAGTACTACTAGAGATTTAGATTATTAAAATTATTAATTTCAGCACTAACAAGCATTCGAAAAAACCGTCTATTAACAAAACTTTTATTTTGTGAGAAACGTTTTTGGCTGCAATTCAGCCATCTTCAACTCTAACACGTACAACAGCTCAGAACAAAAGTCTTTTGTTCTGAGCTGTTGTATGCGTTAGAGTTGAAGATGGCCGAATTGCGGCCGAAAAGCTTTAGTCTCCTGGCAAAAAGCTTTAGTCCCAATAAAATGTTTAATTAAATTCAATAGAAACTTCTGGAATTACTCCTAATTAATTGGATATAAAATGCAGAATAATTGTAACATTGTAAAGAAATACAGCAGCAGCAGATTGATTATCCAACAATGCTAAATTAATCATTCAGAAAATGATTAGAAGGAGACCAATTAATGTGAGTCAAGTTGAAGAACATGCTTTAATTACCAGAATGACTCTTAAGTGATCGTGAATTTGCATTTGAATTGCAAAGAAGTTCCCAGTGAAATCAGCATATGGAATCACAATAATTAAAATTCAAGATGAATCTTTGAATTTAATTGGAGTTTATTTAGAAAAATGTATTTTCTCATATTTTTTTTTTTTGTCAACAGATGCCACATTCCATTCTCTAAGAATACTATGTGACAGGGCAAAACAAACCCACAGGCTGCCCACCCTGAGGAGAGTCAGCCAGATTGTGAAGGACAGGGATCGATGGGCCAGGCCCGGAACCCGTGATAAATATTTTCAAGGGGTTGGACCCGAGACTCGAACCCTGGTCCTCCAGATTGGAAAAACAAAGCTGTTTCCATGCAGCCAATCCAGCCTTTCTCATGGTTAATTATATATTGCAGAATCACCAGCAAGTGGTTCAGTTAATTTGTAATTTGTTCTTTTCAGTTATCCAGAAAATTCCGTAATTAATTTTTATAAAGAAGTATGTTCTTAATTAATA
>AYEL01034687.1:0-38404 GCA_000484575.1 Olivierus martensii
TTGAAGTAAACTGCTCCGTTCGGCAAGGTTGTCCGTTATCCATGTTGTAATTCGTCCTGTGCTTAGAACCGTTATTTAGATACATCTCATCTAGTAAACTTTTTGTTGGTTATACTCTTCCAATTAACAATGTTCCTGAAATTAAATATTTTTTTCTATGCGGACGATATTAAACTTGTTTTAACTGACATACGCAGTATTGATAATATTAAATCCCTCTTCACTGACTTTGAAACAGTTTCAGGAACAGCAACCAACATCAACAAAAGATCGTATTTGGAAAAGTTTTCATTCTAATATTTTGTAATCACTTCTTTTTATCTCAAATTTCTTTTTCCTTGCAGCAAAGGAAAGAACCTATGACCCTTTTCTGTTCGATTAGAATAATTTATTGTACTATAAGAAAGCATGTTCTTAAAAAATAGCCAGAAAACCTATGAAGGCAAGAATAACTTCCTATCTAACAGGATATAAAATGGCAGGTTTGACAGCATCTTTTGGCGCAAAGGAATGCGCTACTCTATCTAAGGGACTCCATTTTTTAAGGCGCTAGCACGCTACCTACATTTATAATACATTTTCTGTTAAGTTTTTATAGTTTTATATATTTTATAAAACGCAATTTTAATTAATTAAACTGCGATTTATAATTAAAAAATTCAGTATTTCTGTTTTAAATTAAACAAATTTTGATACAAAAATATTGCTTTGCCTTTTCCCGGACAAGGACACATTTATAATAAGCAATTTATATGCACCGTAAAATTTCTATTGTTTATATAAATATTATGTTTTATTGGTTTTTATTTTTGGTACAGTGATGAATGTAGAGCTTAGATCGTGATGCAGAGTCATGAAATATTAACTTAGGTTTATCCAAGGTTAGGTCAGCTTAGTTAGATTAAGCCGCCATATCTTCATGGGATATTCTGTATCTGGCGGCCGCCACTTATAGAGCCCTTCACAGGCTGTTTGACCCCCATGATGGGATCAAACAGACGGTTGAAGGATGGAATTCAACGACCCCTCCTGAAAAACTGGAGGTGTGGGACCCGGATTTGAACCCGGAACTCCTGAAAAATTGGAGGTGTGGGACCCGGATTTGAACCCGGATCCTCGAGTGAGATAAGCCAAAGCTTTACCACTCAGCGGTCTATCCAAGTGGGTCTATCAGCTTTGACTGGCTGTATTTTCAGTACATCCGTTGCAGAGAAGCTTCCTTTGCCCCTTTTGATTTTACTCTTCTATTTTTTAATTCGGTGTTAGAATAGTGCTTTAGTAGGAAATTCAAAGTAAGAAAAAAATTTTCTAAAATTTCTCCTGCAGTTATATTTGGCTTACAAGGGGCCCAACATACAATACAACCTCCCAACCGATAAACATACAACAATACAACCTCCAAACATACAATACAACCTCCGTCCAACCGATTTCGATAGGTTTTAACATACAGGTTGGGGGTGATCGAAAAGTAACTCGTGTAAAAGGGTTTAGGTCACTACGCTATCATTTTTATAGCAGTTGCAAATTTATTTCAATCTTTTGCAAATTGATTTAATCCTTTTGCAAATACATTTAATCTTTTGCAAATACATTTAAACTTTGAGGGAAGTTATTTAAATTTTTTGCAAATTTATTTAAACCTTGTGCAAATTGATTTAGTCCTTTCGCAAATTTATTTAAACCTTGTGAAAATTGATTTAATCCTTTCGCGAATATATTTAAACTTTTTGCAAACTGTTTTAAACCTTTTGCACGTATATTCAAACTTTTGGCTACGAACATTTTAATAAAGAGCAGTGAATAAACGAATATAATATTGATATACAAAAATAAATTTATTTTCAAATTAATATAGATTTTAATGAAAAAAATATATATTATTATATACATTAAATTTAGTGCAGTGGTTTGCCTAGTAACTTCGGCTGGTAACAAAAGAAACATGTCCATAACATAATTGGCGCAATCCTGGGAAGTAATACTAGATAAACTGAATGCGATGACTACCAGTAATTGATGTTCCTCCCGATGGCTTAGTATATTTAAAAATGAGTTTTCTTGGTTTACAAGGGTTGATTGATTGAAACTCACTGCATACTGCCTTTTGATTAGAATAGTTGACTCGCTATTCATACGGTCTACCTCTACTGATCCTTTTTAAGCGTAATTTTTAAATCGCGTAATGCATTTCTTATGGAAGACGTAGTTAACTCAATGTCCTATTCAAGGACACTTCTCTTTGATTTTCATAAGAGAAATTCCGGGCTCTTTCTCAATTGCTGCTACTTCTATTAGGCGAAGCACATCGAAATTAAGTTGTTTTGATCTGTTCCTTCGTGGTCTATTGTTTAGCACCTCAAAATTAACCCTCTGTATTTTCTAATTATGCTTTTCTCCGTATTCCATTTTATATTTGATTTTGACGGCGCCTTCTTTACAGAAAAATCTTCTTCATACAATTTGACAAACAGTTTCTTTTTTTCCATAGAAACAACATCATACTTTCCACGTCTTCCTCCAATTCTGCTTGAATCGCTGCCACTCATGTTATACATATAACATGGTTTAAATTTAATATCCAAAGTCGCAGTCGAGGAACAGTTGAACAAACTCGTGCATTATAAGGAGTTGCTTTTCCATTGATCGATTGTTTTGCATATAGTTTAAATAAGTTTGTAAAAACTTGAAATCAATTTGTAAAAGGTTTAAATATATTTGTAAAAGGTTTAAATCATTTTGAGAAAGGTTTAAATCATTTTGCAAAAGGTTTAAATCATTTTGCGAAAGGTTTAAATCATTTTGCGAAAGGTTTAAATCATTTTGCAAAAGGTTTAAATCATTTTGCAAATAGGTTAAATAAATTTGCAAAAGATTGAAATAAATAGGCAAATGCTATAAAAAAAATCGAAGTCAAATGTCATGACGCAGGATCGCGTCGCTTATATACCTAATAAAATGCACAAAGTTGCGGCGTAGCGGTTAAAGTGGTTTAAAAAATCGAAGTCAAATGTCATGACGCCGGACGCGTCGCTTATATACCTAATAAAATGCACAAAGTTGCGGCGTAGCGGTTAAAGTGGTTTTCTGCAGCACTGAATGTTGTGAGTTCGAGTCTCCCTTACGTAATTTTTTTCAAGTGAATAAATTAAAATAGAGCTAACAATAAAACTTCAGATAAAATTAATTTTTTTTTTGCCATACTTGCATTTGACAAAATCATTTTTCAATTACTGTTGATTTCTTCACTCACTCTCCCTCTCTAATTGTCGTAATTCACTGTTCATCGGGTGATATGTAATATATATATAACAGTGCTTCTCAAACTATGGGTCGCGACCCGAAATGGGGCCGCGAAGCGAAATGCGGGAGTTGCTAAAATTAAATTCAAACACGAATTTCAGTTTTTATGTAATTTCACAAACGCCCAATATTTAACGTATGACAACATATGTATTTTCAGTGTAGTTGGTTGATTGGTTTAAATTTTTGCAAAATGATTTAAACCTTTTGCAAAATGATTTAAACCTTTTACAAATATATTTAAACTTTTTACAAATTGATTTCAAGTTTTTACAAACTTATTTAAACAATATGCAAAACAATCGATCAATGGAAAAGCAACTCCTTATAATGCACGAGTTCGTTCTCCAGGTAAGCAACTGCTGTATTTATAAATTAGAAAAAATACATATAGTATTATGGTTTATTTTCCATAATGATACCCCATGATTATCGATCAGCAGGAGGATACAAAATGGAGGTTGAATGCGGTACTCTATCTATCTAGGAACCATAGATTTTCTATTCTAGGGACTCTATTAAAAAATATGGCCGACTTCCGGTATCGAGCGCCCTCGTACAAATTTATTTTTGAATCCCAATATAATATAAATTAATTTTTGTTTATTTTTTAATTATTGTTTTTCTGATATTTGAACTAAAAATAAGGAAATGATTTCGGATTTTTATAGCAGTAATGTATAGATTTCGTTATTTTGAATCAATTTAGCATTTTGTCGCAGATTCGTAATCAATAAAAAAAATTGATTAATCGGATTAAAAATGAAAATGCGGAAGTATTTTGTCGCTATTGCGAAAAATCACCATCCCTAACGATATCTAATCAAAAACATCTTATAAGATGTTTCTGATTAGTACACTAATGAGGATATTTTGTACAGTTTATAAGCGCTTACTTGGTTGACGATATTATTTTATATTTTAAATCGTATGACTATGTAATCGCTTCTAAACCGTACTCAGCTTATTTTTTACGTATTACAGTAAACTTCCGTATAACACGACGAAAAAATTGTGACTAGTACTCATACAACGCTATAAACAGTCCCGTATAACGCGTAGGATAAATTTTTTAACGTTACTTATCTTTTACTTATAATATCCGTTGATTGTAATAAAAACCAAACGATGTTTATTTCGTTTCCATGACAACTTTAAACAACTTTTTCGTCGGGTTATACGAATCCGTATTTTCGGAGTCCGTATTTTAGGGTCTACTTGTATTAAAAATTTAGTTACCTGTTTATAGTAGTTTGTAGTATTTTTTCACTTATTAAAATAAATCTTGTTTAATAAAACAAATTAATTAACATTCTGCACACAATAAAATCATATTCGGAACTAATGCACATCTCATTAGTAATATGCAATCAGTACTGGAACTCGAGAAACAAGTTTAAATTTGCATAAAATCGTTTAATAATGCATGTCTCGTATAACGCGATTTTCTATTACGCGGAACGTATCCTCCGCGTTGTACGGGACTCCACTGTATATATTTTCGATTAAATATAAATGGAACAACGTATGTGTTAAGGGAATATAAAGCTTTCATTTCATTCTATTTGTTATTACTTTTGATTTATTTCCATTTAATAAAAATAAAGAAACTCTTTATTATTTAAAAATAAATACGAGATGAAATGTCAGTTTATTAATAATTTGAAATAGTCATTCACGTAATCACTCTTAGTATTGATTTTGTTCAGATTGATAATGACGACTTCCTAGTAATAGCTCTTGATTACTACTAGGAAGTCATGGTTAGCGTGTGCGAGAAGTCCGCGAGTACGTCGACTGTAGTAGCACGTAATCTTCACACCTATTATTTTTATGTCAGTGCTTTGTCAGTAACATACTCGGCCAAGTTTTCATTCACCAAGGTGTGTTCACTAGTGATGCTTGCAAAATTTATCCACGAATCAGTATCTGCTCTACAGCTAGCGTCCCTCAAGTCGTTAGTTTTGATGGTGAGCGAACTTGAATGTGTAAAAAATAATTGTGTCTTACTACAATAATAATAATAACAACAAAACACAAAATGCGCCAGCGGTTTTTGGCGTTCTGACCAAGCGCTCCGTTCGAATGTATGTTGAACCGGCCCTGGCACGAATCAGCGCGTTTTTCTATTTTTTTGAGCGAGTGAAAATGATCACGTGATTGCTGGACAAGTTATAACTCTCAAGACAAAACACGAAAAGAACAAACATATGCTAATCATTACCGTTTCGAATTAAATTGTTTTAATCTCATAATCGAATGACGATGATAATCATTTGTTATAGATTATAATCAATCGATTATAGTAATCTTATTGATATTCGTTTAAACTAATTCTAATAATTAATATTCCAGCTTACAGTATCCAAGATGTAAAAAATATCAAGAACTAAAAATTCATTGGAAGTAGTCCACAAAATCAGCAACTACGTTGGGAGCAGGCAGGGTATCTCATAATCTTTGGCACCTGGGGCGGCATTTTTTTGGCCCCTCTCCCCTCCAAAAAAACTCATCTGTTTTAACTTTCAACACACATTTTCTTTAGATAATGTTTAAGAACTGGAAATGATACAAAATTGTTTATACAATATCTAGTGAATAGTAATGATATTCCATGCTCTTGAGTCCCCATTCAGCTTGGTTCCCAGGACAGACCGCTCCCTGGCTCCCTTTGGGTACGCCATTGATTGGAAAGTGTATTTATGTTGTGTACATGACCATATTTAACCTTTTGTCATCAAGTTATCTAGAAGAGGTTCATATTTTTGCGAGTTCAAACTTGCCAACTATCATTCCAAGGATTTAACGAATTCATAAATTTATTTTGATTAAATATTGCGAATATTCTGCTCAAATATGCTACAAAATAGAGGACGGATATGTTTATTTGAGAGACCTTTAATTGTTGAATTATGTTTAAAATTAATTAATTAAGTTAAAATGACACTGGACTTTGAATGTTTCAAAAGATAGTAATTTGACTCCACTGATTGAAATCACATTTTCACGGATCTTCATGTTTTCACCAACAATTGAACTAGGTTAATGGAACAATAACTCGGTTGCTTAATCATTAGCTTGTTTTATGCGTTGATGGCATTTAATTTCTACAGAGATAAGATAGAAAATAACTCATGCAAGTTTCTTTCAAACTTTTTCGACATAAATTAATATAAATACAGAACTTCATTACTTTATATTTCACGAACTCGTGTAACTATACATCTTGAAAGTGTCGCGCCAGACACTGTCACTTCCAAGATGGCGTCGCGCACTGGTATCGATACTTCGTTGTGATAAATACTTTTATATGGCTACTTATCGGTTCCGTTTCCTGGAAACTATATTACTATATATCTGTAATATAAAAATCCATTCTATAGCCTTCTATCCACATTATAGCCATTCAATATAACGAAAAATATCTGTATTACAGGGCTAATTCCTGCTTTCTCTATATAGAAACATATAAAATATGAGTCTTACAAAGTAACACTATTCCTTCCATAAGATGTTCGATAATATTTTTATGTTGTTAATAAAATCGTGTCGCCTATACAGTGAACGCATGAATGCTGATCGTCTTTCCTGATCGTAAAAAAAAATTAGAAATTTCCTTAAAAAATTCTCATAACCGACCGTCATTTAGTACACGTATGAACCGGATACTTCTTTAGGAAATGCAACAAACTAATAGGAAATTGGGTCTGAATTAATTCAGATTTGGGAAAATCGCTTTACGTAACATTCATTAAAAAACGCTAAATCATTTTTTTTAAATAAATATACCGCTTCTTTCAGTTATTTTATGATAAAAAATGAGATAATTTTTGTTTGTTGTACTTAAGGATCATCTGACATTTAAATGGTAATAAAAAGCTATTTGTTATGGCTTGAAAAATGTTAAATCAATTAATTATCCACTAGCAAACTGCATTATTCTACTTTTATTGCACACATTGTTTTTATTAAGCGTGAAAATTCAATGGAACGAAAAAATTCCCTACTACAGAACTAATTTCTGTTTTGTATAGATGAAAACATACGTTATCGTTCAAGCTCTAATAGATTTGTTAATAAAAAAATATTTTTTTTATTTTCTAACACAGATTTTAAGTTTAAAATTTCTATTTTATAGCTTTAAAGCTATTAACGAATATATTTTTTATAACGAACTAGAATCTGCTCTTCAGTAAACGCTTATACGCGCAACATCATCTCTCTTAATATAGATTTAGAGGAATTTTATGATTTCGAGCATTAAAAAAATTATTGTGCGTATTAATGGCCATTAAACAATACTTAATTTCTTCTATAGTAGTAGTTAAAATTCTTGATATTTATACTACAAAACGGTACAAAGTCTGGGCGTAAAAGTTGATACAAATGTATATTTTTGCACGATTTTCTTAGACGTCTACTGTATATTATATTTCTGGTATATATATATATATATATAAAATATATTCCAAAATTCGAATCGTTAATTTAAAGATATAAATGTTAACATTAGACGTGCTGGTGTAATAAATAACAGATTGTACGTTAGCAGCATTTCAGCTTAACAGGAAATTCTGCGGGGAATTAATTCACAATTGCTGGTCACGTGACTGTTCTGCAGTCTAACAGGTTTATTCATTTTTAGCATTGCTTATCCTGTCTGCAGTTAAGAAACGGACGTCTCCGTCTGAACTATGGAAGGATGGAAGTACTTATGGATGGTTCTGTGCTTCAGTTTCGTCTCTTCCGATCTTCTAGATGGTAATGTAATGTTTAATATCATATTTTTTAATTACTTAATAATATTCTTAATAAATAAAGTGTTAACGGTTTCGGTAACGTACTATTACAAACGAGTATACGTTGCAAACGTGTTTTGCTCCTCATGTGGTATTTTTAGGAGGCAAGATTCGAGATTACCTGCCGCGGGTTTTCGCGTCTATCGATAGCGCGACGTATCGAGATCAAAATCATCGCGCCGCGTAGCCGTTCAATCGACGGATTGGACGACTAACGCGGCGCGTCGCCACATAACTGTACATAAGCGCAGCGCCCCGAAAACTCGCTGCAGATAATCCCGAATCTTGCCTTTTAGGATTATTTATGCAATTGTGTAAACATTTACGATTTATTTAATCGAAATAATTATTGTAGACAATTATAGAATTGTTTATAAAATCAAAACAAGTTCTGCAGGATATCACAGATATGCAGTCTTGACGATTGCTGGTTTCTGTTTTTTTTTTCACTTTCCTCTAAATTTCTATAAATATAAAAATTATTTTTAGATTATTGCTAGGGGGAAAAACACTTATTAATTTTTATAAAACATTTCACGCGCTGCATATTTATATACTCATTACACAACAATATACGAAAAATATAGGATTTTCCAGCATCTGTTGGCAAACAATTAGCGACTATGGCGACAAAACTGGCCTGTAAAGGGTGATATTTTACTACAGCAGTTTCATTTTCAATGTTATATTATAATAGCAACGTTATTTAAGGTTGTTTTCTCAGTAATTAAGTATAGAATGGGATAAGTCTGTTGTCATTATGAATAGATGACAGGTTTTGTCGAAGAGCGATGTATAGGAAAAAAGAGAGATTCAAATGTGCAAATATTGCTACAACACAAACAGTTTACCTTTTCTCAATGAAAGTCGAGAAAGAAAAACTTTTAATGCTTTTTTTTTCCTCGTTAAAATGTAAAGGAGGAATTCCTTTATTTTAGCGAGGAAAAATATTCCTTAACGATTTCATTAGGAAATTGGATAATAATCGAACTGATCTACTCGAGGAGAGCGCGTTAAGTCGCAAACTACATCCAGTTCCACCTGAGCAGCATAGATAATATTTTAACTTAAACCTGTGTCACACTTTTTCATAATTAACTTCAGGCAAGAACTGAATATAACTGTCAGAGTTAGGCGCGTCACGTTACAAACTGCGACGCGCCGATAACTATGTTTGTAGTTCGCGACGCAACGCGCTCTCCGCCAGTAGGTCAGTTTGATTGTTACTATAACTAAAAGTGTAAAGTTATAAGAGTATGAACTGGATATAGTAAAAAGTGTAGAAGAAGAAGAGTAGAAAAGAGTCAATGGGAGAGTAAGATGAAGTGTAGAGCAGTTTATGTCAGTAGAATAAAGTAAAAGTGTAAATTGAAAAATGTCTGAGAGGAATATAATAAAAAGTGTAGAGTTAAAAGAGTATGATTTTAGTAAAAAGTATGAATCAGAAAGTATGTGAATATAATAAAAAAGGTAAGATTCTCGCGTTTTCGCATCTGACCTAATGCGACGCGCCAATGAATAAGTCGCGCTTTTCGTGCTCGATAAAGTAGATATTTAATAAACATGTGAATGCATATTAACGCCGGCTTTGATATGTGCGCGCAGCGCCGCGAAAACGCGAGACAGTCAATGTAGAATCTTACCGTAAAAAGTGTAAAGTTAAAAGAGTAGGAGTTTAGTAAAGAATGTGAAGTACAAAGTGTGTGAGTATAATAAAAAGTGAAGAGTTAAAAGAGTCCGAGTTAAGAAATGTAGAGTAATTTAGTTCTATCACAATCTAATTTTTAAAGAAAACTGTTTGATTTAACTTTATAAACATACTCTACTGACAAAAGTTACTCCCAAAATGATTTTTCGAGGTAAAAATTACCAGAAATTCATATTTTAGCGGATTAAACAAATATTGTAAAGTAAATAATGAATAACTCATTTTATTTTGTCGAATAATTCTGATCCGTAGTAAACAAAATGAATCGACTTTCTTGATTTTTTTTAAACTGAGAAAGCTATTTTAGTTAAAATATTCGCTGTTTACACTAAAATGTAAGCGTATAACTGTTTTTTCACTTAACGAAGCGTGAAAAAAACACTCTGAACGTCTACTTAAGAACTAATTGGATAATAAAAGCTTAATTAATCGGTTTTAGACACGCAATTAAAGCTGCAAAAACTTAATTAAAATTAACTTTAAACCGAGTCAGTCCAACTCTTATGTGATACTAGTTGATCAAGTTTTAAACTGTTACAAAGCAGCATTTAAATTTAACTGCATTTCTCCAAACCAGTCATATTTTAACGATAACAAAGTCTAAATTTTCCTTAATAATCAAATCCAGGAAATTATGGGAAACTGGATAAAAGTGAAAGTATTCAGGGATAATTATATTAAATATTACAAGATTGATTCCAGTTAAATTAATGAATTGCAGCTATCCGTCTGTGTGTTTGCAACTTCTGAGAAATTTATAACCTGTTCCCGCTTAAAATAGGTTATTACACTTCCCCGTATGTTAAATGTGGCATAAAAATAATAAAATAAACAAAAACATAATCGTCGATTCGGCATTCAAGCTCGAGTATCGACAGTTAGATAAGAAGCATTCTGATAAGCACTAATTTTTCTGACATGTTCACTATTTTCATATTGTTAAAGATCCGCCATTAAAATGTGTCATCAATCCAAACCAGGTCAAGTTCACCTGCAGTAGGAAAAACTTGAAAATTTGAACGTCTGCCATTTTTAAACGGATAAAAGTACTGATTTTTACTGAAAACCAACTATGGCCTGACAAGTTTACTGAATTTGATGGGTAAAAAGTACCATTTTTAAATGATTGAAACCATAGGATTAATTTTTATGGGTCCACTATACTTATGAATTTCATAAAATTTCATTAATTTGTTCGAAATATATTAAGAGAAGTAACTGAAATGTTTAAATTCAGGTCACTTTTAAATTAAATAGCTGTAGAATAAAAAATTGTGTGGCATTCAAATTAACTCCAATGACATAACACGTCTGCGGAATTTCATGAAAATCTATAAATTACTTTAAAAGTTATTAATGGGGAATTAGAGACCATAAACAAAATAGGAAAATAGTAATCTCAATATATCCCAAAAATAATGTTTTTACACAGCTTGTTTAAACATGAATTTTTAAAGCTTTATAAATACAACTAAGCTATTTTATGGAATATATACCTGATTAAATCATGTCCTTTCAAAACTTAATGCTTTTTTTTCTTTCTTTTTCTTTTGTATGGTAAGCTTGGTGTTTTCGTTCCAGGTTTCTCTATTTCTTTCATGTAACCATTCTTCAGATTTGCCAATAGATGATCATGGTGTGTTTTTTCTTTGTAACTTTTTTGTTTGCTATGATTAATCGCGACTAAATAATAGCAAGCTTTTCAATCATTATTTTAATATTCTCCCACCAACGTATGTTATCATCATCATGGAAGTTTATTATGAGAGTGGTAATATCTGTTAGGAAGTTTGTATCGTTGAGCAGATTACAGTCATTTTCCACATGGTTTTATTTGACACTTTAGGCGGTGCTAAGTGACTTGAAAAATCGAAATTTAAGAAAACACTACTATGATCGGTGAAGTAAGAAGGTTCAATTACTATTTGTAACTCAGATATTGTGGTTATTTGACCCAACAGTATTTGAAATAACTTTATATACTGTATTTTGTTAATACAGTCGATTCTCATTATTCGCATATTTGACTATTCGCGAAAATTTATTTGTAACCACAAGATCAATTTTCGTGGAGCTTTCACACTTATTCGCAAACTCCTGTTGAGCAATGAAAATACTGTTACCAATATAAATCTCTCTCTCTCTCTCTCTCTCTAATAAAGGAAGTTATTTGTTACCAAGTTGTAGTCTCTGTACTGTTTTGCTGGAAAAGTCTCATTACCTATCCCTTCTCACTCCACAGACTGCAGATAGGCCAAAAGCCTGTTCATATCATCTGCAGATCTCACAGAAGAATGTGACCTTATGCTTGAATGCAGCCTCAAATTTGGATGCCTAACTTCCTGCGTATTTGCTCCTTATGCCGACATTTTAGAAGGTCAGAGGGAAAAAGCGATGCAGACAAGGCTGATGCAGTTTTTCAATGCAGTTTAGAAAGACAATATGTCAGCTGCCACATCAAGCATCCTGTCATATTAAACAACTACCCATCAAAAATATTTTAAAATTTTATTTACTACATAGTTACCTATTTTGAAAAATTAAATAAAGATTAAATTGATTAGATGTATTTGCGAAGAATTTACAAAGAACATAACTACCGAAAATAACGAGAATCAATTGTATATTTCATAATTGGACCAATTAGAAGTATCTTATTTTATAGATCAAAATAAAAAGTTCTGATTATAAAGCAAGAGTATTTTAATATAGTCACTGCCATATTGAAATACTGCAGTAATATGTTAACTAATTATATAATTTTACATTATATTGGTTGTTAGAGTATTCTGCTATCATAACATATAAAATTTTTGAACAGTTTTTGAAATTTTCTGAAATTTGAAAATGAAATTTCATGTTCATAAGTATGATTGTTCACAACTTGAGAAGCACTTATATTGATAAATGTATTTTATGGGAACAAAAATATATAATATAATAACAAATTACATCAATAAAGTTTACATATAGGCAGCTTCTATTTTGATCCTGAAAAATGATTTGAAGTCAAATCCTTTTATTTCCTATAAATGTAATGTTATAAATAGAAATTTTATTATTGAAACCTTTTTTATATTGCAAAAATACTAAAAAAATATTAACTATATAAATTAGAAAAAATTAAAATAAACATTATAGGAGAAGAAAACTCTATTCCACAATACTGTTTTTGAAAAATATATGATTCTTTCCATGTAGAAATGTATGAATTATTGTGCCTAGATGATTCTAATCTTCAGATTTCCAATTGTGGCCTATTGTTTTGCTATCTTTTTATTAAAACTGGATAACAAACTTTTTGAGGTACACATTTGTTTTTTTTTTTTATGAAAATGCTAAAAGTTACAATAGCCTTACATAATAATCTTGAGTGTTAATATTTGTATTTTAATCAGTTATTGCCATGTAATAACATGCTACCTAAGCTTTGCTATGAACCATTAAAATTCAATATAGAACTAGTGAAAATATGTAATATTGGTAGTGATAATATAGGATATATTCCATACAGTTGATTTTATATTTTTTACTATTATGCAATTTCAATAATCACTTACTGAATTTTGCAGACTATATACTATATTTTTATCTTCTCATAAAGTTTTTAGTTTTGTTATTGTCCTTTCACTAGTAATTATTACAACTTATTTGTTGAATAGATGAGAACACAGTTTTTTATATATAATTTCAAAATGCCACAAAGAAAACTTGGACACCAAATCAGTTGCTATGATTCTGTAATATGTAATTATCAGAGGATACATGGAGAGAATTATGTTATATAGTAATAATTATAAATTATTACTATAATTATTTTAAGATATAAAGATAACATGATTATTGGTATATAATTGTAAGCATAAAGTGCATGAGTAAGAGCTTAAATGCATGCAGGTGCTCCAAGTTGCTGTAGAAAGAAAACACTAAGCCACAAATCTGAGCTATGAAAAAATGACACTATAAATAATAGATTTTTTGACATTAATTTATAATTTCTTGACTAATGAGTTAGAATAATAATGGTTTATCCTATTCCATAGTTGCACCATAGATTTATAGTAGATTTCATAAGAATTAAAATAATAATTTTAATGTAAGAAAATTTCATGAAAAATATTTAAAAATTTACTGTATTATTACAATTAGTTTCTTAAATTAAAATATTTTTATCTAACTTTTATTCTATACTTATATGAAATATAACAAGTTAGAGAATGAAAGATATGATTTAATTGATAAATTCCAATCTAACTTTAATTTTTAATTAATTACAATCTCAAAATTATATGCATATCTTTAAACTTTGAATCTTACAATTAATAACATATATTTAAAATAATAATATAAATATGAGAGCTATAAACTAAATCATATAACAATTGCAATAAGGATGAATATCAATATTATAAATTAAAACACAAATTATCAAAAACTAACTGTGGTTTAGAATATTTTTAATATTTTTACTTACTGAATCTTTATCAAATCTACACATTTTAGTTTGTATCAAATGATCAAGTAACCAATCCACAGGTTTGTCATTATAAAATACCACAAAAAAGACAACAAGTTTCGAAAGATCAACAGATTTAAACATTTTTCCTGAAAAAACAAAAAAATTCATATTTATTAGTTACTGTTTGTAATCCATTATGATTTTAAATGTTTAATCATTCTTATAACTTAATACAGTCGATTCTGCTTAATTGGGCCACCAGTTAATTGGGGCAGTCACTTTTTTGGACCAAATCTCAAAGAACAGAAACCAAACTGATAAACTGATACATAATTTAAATGCTTAATTGGGACAACTTTTTGCTTAATTGGGACAGTAGCACAGAAGGAATTTAGTAATTTTTAACATATTTTAGGGATTTTTCAAAAATATGTCAACACTACGTACACTAATATTTGGCAACACTAGCAAATCATTTATCTATCATCGTGCATCTAGCAAGTATGCGTCTGCTTAAGAATCTACCGTTATTGTACCTAGCAATATTCATTTACAGTGTCGATTTTATTTAAAATTTTTAATCTTTGCCAAGATGCCAAGAAATGAAATTGTAAAATTTATCGTGTATGTATTATTTTTTTAGAAGAAAAATGATTTTGCACTTTCAGGTAAAATTGCTTTGCTGGATAAAATTAAAAGCCAGCCATTTAGATTTTACACTTTCAAGTAAAATTGTTTTGCTAGATAAAATTAAAAAATGATTTTGCACTTTCAGGTAAAATTGCTTTGCTGGATAAAATTAAAAGCCAGCCATTTAGATTTTACACTTTCAAGTAAAATTGTTTTGCTAGATAAAATTAAGAAGAAATGAATTTACACTTTCAAGTAAAATTACTTTGCTGGATAAAATTAAAAATCAGCCATTTGATACAAGCCATCATAGACTTGCTGATATAACTGGTGTACCAAAATAAAAAAACAAAAGACAGTGCTAAACGCAGTTATCCGCCGCTATTGCCGACAGCAGCGCTTAAAACGCGTCATGAAAATCGACGCGTTTAATGAGCGTTAAAACGCGTCGTTGGCGACGCGTTTTAAGCGTGTGATATTTTCAGAAACCTCGTATATTTTTTTTAACAACCCAAAACGGGGACGTAATATTTTGCATATTATCAATTACTCATATAGTTCTAAATACACCCAAAATTTGGTTCAAATCGGCGTCGGACAATTCCCTTCCTTCCCTTGTCAGATTTTTTTGCTTAAAGATGAAATGTCGAACGTTTCAACATTGTTAGCTTGTTTTCCCTAGGAAAATTAAGTTTATAAGATCAGCCTGTGGCTGCATATCCTCTACTAAGAACTAATTAATGAATTTTTATAATCTTTCAGTAGGTTGTTCTGCTATTAAACCTACTAGATTAATACTATCTGAATAAATTACTGGATTAATACTATCTGAATAACTTATTGAATTAATGCTATCTCGATAATCTACGTGATTAATGTCAGAATTAAAATTCTGCTATTAATCCAGTAGGTTATTGAGTCAACGCGTGTAACTTTTAATTCTTTAAATCCAAATTTGAAACTGTACCATTTAAAAATGAGAGATACTTTTTTAATATCTTTAAAATTAATTTTAGAATTTTATTAAATTTACGTCGAGACTTGCAAGATGATTTTGAGTTCAATAAAGGTTAAGATGATTTCGATTATATGAATTTTAATACCATATCTTTAATCATTTCAAAATAGGGGACTTGCTTGAAAATTCCGAATGGTTACCGTCTTATAACGGGATTTATATGTGGATCATAAAATTGATAAGCATTAAAATTTAGTTAATAAAAACATTCATCTAAAAGTTAACTTCTCTGAGATGATTGATCATAGAAATATTTTGTTCAGACAGTAAACGCGGCTCTATAAGATCTTTTTCTTAAAAAAAAAAATTGACGAAATTTCATTTTATAAAGATATAAACAATTTAAAATTAATATTACATTTTAATTAATTCGATAAATTTATTTAAATAAATACAATAAACTCGGGTATAACGCCCTTTTCTATAACTTATACCACGCTATAAATTGTCCCGTATGACCGGCATAATAAACTTTTTAACGTTACTTATCTGTTAAGGCTGGGTCTCATATGCGTAAAACGCGACGTCAGTGCGCTGACGTAAATGCGTCGCGCACGAAACCGATGTTCAGACCGAAAGCGTACGACGCAACGTAAATAAACGACATCGTTTAGCTATTAACTAATTACTGTGATATCACTTGAAATTAGCTGATTCAAAATGGATAGCGAAACTCAAGAACTGTTTTATTTATCGATGGCTTCATTTATAAATTTATTGAATGTCATGGTAAATGCTTCATTATTGAACGCGCACATGATATCTTCTCTACTAGCCATATTGAATTACGAAATAAAGCAATCTCTCTCTTCTAATTGGACGAATATCCAACGTACTCTTGGCCCAGCACATAAAGTTGAAGAAAAGTCATCTCCAGCGTAACGACGCAGTATACAGGAAGTGATACCATCAGCGTCGATACGCCGATGGTATCACTTAATGGCAACGCGACGCGTCGTGACGCTTTGTAAACTACCTGGTGATTGGCTAGCTTTAAAGAGTTATAACTCGAAAACAGTGCCATTTAGATCATATGTTCATTAGGCATTTTTTACTTGTATTTACTTGGGTCTCAGAGACGTATTTACGTCGCGTTTTACGCCTCTGAGACCCAGGCTTTACTTAGAATATCCGTTGATTGTAATAAAAAACAAAAGACGTTTTTTCGTTTCCATGACAATTTTAACAACTTTTCTATCGGGTTATACGAATCCGCGTTTTCGGAGTCCTTTTATTCGGGGTCTATAGTATGAAATATTTTTTTAAATTTAATTACCTGTATTCTGTTTTTATTTATTTTCTTCTTTAATAAAACAAGTTAATTAAACTCTGCACTTTTAAATTTAATTATCTGTATTCTGTTTTTATTTATTTTCTTCTTTAATAAAACAAGTTAATTAAACTCTGCACACAAAATCATATTCGGAACTAACTTACATTTCATTAGCGATTTGCGATCAGTGCTGGAACTCTGAGATATGTTTAAATTTGCATAAATTCGTCTGATAATGCGTTTCTCGTATAAAGTGGACCTATCTCCCGCGTTGTACGAGAGTCCACTATATTTATCCAATTAATTGTTCTTATATATATTCTTATACAGGATGAAGAAAAACTTTGTCGTAAAATTTTTTGTACTTACAGGGGACCACGAAACAAGTAAAAAATGCCTAATGAACATATGGTCTAAATGGCACTGTTTTCGAGTTATAACTCTTTAAAGCTAGCCAGGTAGTTTACAAAGCGTCACGACGCGTCGCGTTGCATTGAGCATCGCATTGCGTCGCTCACATTTACCCGGTAATCAATAGGAGAGCGACGCAATGCGACGCGTCGTGACGCTTTGTGTACTCGAAGGTGATTGGCTAAGTTTAAAGGGTTATAACTCGAAAACGGTGCCATTTAGACCATACATTCATTAGACATTTTCGACTTGTTTCGAGGTCCTCTATCAGTTCACAAAATTTTACGAAGTTTGAAGTTTTTCTTCACCTGTATATTCAATACAGCATAATTCATGATTTGAAAACGTTGTTGTCACATTCATGGAAATATTCAATACAGCATAATTCATGATTTGAAAACGTTGTTGTCACATTCATGGAATTGTGGATTTTTTTGAATATTTTTGCATTTGAGAACCGTTTAAGTAAATTCCATGAATTGGAATTTTTGATTATATTTATGAAGTAAAAGCATATTTGAAATGAATGATATGCTAATTATGTTAATTCTTTATAGTGCTTTCTCGGGTGTCATTTATTGTTTACAATTAAATATGCTTTCTCAATGATATAACTCTTCTGAAAACTTTGGAATACTTTCAGTTAGTTATAAAATGCGGCATATTTAACCTTTAACAACGCAAAAACTCATAAATACAGACATCTCAGGCACACACATGATTCCAAACAAGTGATATATAACTTTAATTTTTACAATAGAAGTTTCTTCTACTAGGAAGTCTTTCTAGGATCGATAGAATAATTTATTTCCTGTATGAATAGAATCTTAATTAAATTTAATACCGTATTACGCAAAACAATCTCGACATGACATAGAAGAAATCCAAAAACATAAATAAATCGAATTTACATTCTCTTCTTTTTTATAAAAGGAAAACAATGCCAAATACAGAAAATAGGCTGATTTATCTCTTTAAAATTACGATAAATACAATTTTATTATCTGAATTTTCCTTCATTGATTATATTATCTCAATTACAGTCCATGAATACGACTATCGGCGATTTAAATTGATTTTTGTTACTAAAATACAATAAGTATAGTATCGAATCTCACGCTCGACTGACATCTCTGTTCATTGTTTTAGATGTTTTAATATATTTTCCTTCTTAAAATATAGAAATTTTTAGAGAAAAATAAGAAAATAATAACGTTCCGCTATTACTCATTGTGTTTGTTATATGATATATTCGAACGGATATTTTTTATGGTTTCATAAATTTTATATCTTATACGAGTAGAGTATAATTAAAGAAATATTTCATTTTATTTAATTGGCCGGATGGCGGCGTGGTAGAGCTATGACTTATTACCTTGTAGCGTATTCAGCCGCCATTTTATATCCTCCTGCCGATAACATTAACGATAACGTTATGGAAAGCAAAATGTAATACTATATTTCTTTCCTAATTTATAAATACAGCAGTTTCTTACCTGACAAACGAAGGTTGTATTGGGAAAAGTTTTTCTTCTAATATTTTTTTAATCATTTCTTCTTATCTCTAATTTCTTTTACCTTGCGGCAAAGGAAATAATCTATGACTGCTTTCTGTTCGATTAGAACAATTTACAACTCTATAAGGCATGTTCTTAAAAAATAACCAGAAAGCCTATCAACGTAATGATAACTCCCTTTCCGACTGTTTTCTGTTCGATTAGAACAATTTACCACTCTATAATAAGGCATGTTCTTAAAAAATAACCAGAAAGCCTATCAACGTAATGATAACTCCCTTTCTAACAGGATATAAAATGGCCGATTTGGCGGCATCTGGTGGCGCAAAAAATGCGCTAATTTATATATCTAGGAATTCTAGCCCTGAGAATCCGGGTCCTACATCTCCAGTTCTTTTAGAAGAGGGCTGGAATTTGAACTCTCCGTTGAACTCTCTTCAGCCATCCGGTTGAACCCATCATGGGTATTGGTTAACTTGTGATGCGCTCTATAAGTGGCCACTACCTGATACAGTATATCCCTCGTGAGATATGGCGGCTTAACCAACCTAACCTAACCTAATTTTATCTTTTTTTATAGAACAGAATAAGGTATACTGGAATAAAGTCGGTAATAAGGAACTGCAGACAGCTCTGAATATGAAGACGAACACAAACGTGGCCAAAAATGTCATCATATTCTTGGGCGATGGAATGGGAGTTTCTACTATAACGTCGGCTCGAATCTATAAAGGACAGAAAGAAAATAAGCCTGGAGAAGAAAGCAAATTAATTTTTGAAAAATTCCCTTACGTCTCTCTAATAAAAGTAAGTTATGATGAATTTTATGAAATTTATCATGTTAAGGCCATATCACATTGCACGAATTCACTCAACAACAACCAATCACGACCAACAAAAGTTTTCTATTTAGAGCAACTTTCTTATCGCACGCTCCAATCTCTTGTCCATATTTTTTGTTGAGTTGAGGCAACTTCCAATATGGTGTCTCGCAATCGAAACGATAGATTAAAAAATTTGCTGCTACAATTTCGATTTTATCAGTTTTCTTATACACAATATCTAAAAATAGAAATAAAAAACGGAAAATGTGGACTAGGGAATGGCTCTTGAAACAAAAAGGACAAAGATGTTATGAAAATTTAATGCGTGAATTGGCAGTGGAAGGTCAAGAAAGTTACTTAATGTAACAGAAACACGTGACAAGCCTGACAGGTGATTACAGGACGATTTTGATTGGCTCCAGAAGAAAGTTGCGTCAAATTTTTAGATTCTATGTTCAACAAACTAGTGGTTGTTGATTGTAGTTTGTCCCAATCCAAGAAGTGATATTAGACATGTTAAAAATCGACAACTACTATCAACTATCCACGATTATTGGTTGTGGTTGCTGGTATTTCATCCACTGTGATACTGCCTTTAGACACTCTGCTTGGTATGAAACTTCAACATGGCGGATTGACGGTTTGATTGGATTTCTCACACATTTTAATGGCTATAATTTTCCGTATCTTTTCTTAAATAGACTTATAGTGTAAGTAAACAAGTGCCTGATTCAGCGGCCACTGCTACTGCTTTTCTAACAGGTGTTAAAACTAGAAACAGCATGATTGGGTTAACAGCTAAAGCGAAAGTTAGTAACTGCAAGTCTAGTACGGGGAATGAAGTCACTTCTATCATGGAATGGTCTCAAAATGAAGGTTGGTAAACGTTTAACTCTTTCAGAAATAGAGAAAAGATGCATTCAATATATTTAATTTTATCCATCAAAGGAAAAGATACGGGTCTAATCACAACTACACGTGTAACTCACGCCACACCAGCGGCACTCTATGCCCATACTGTTAATCGTGATTGGGAATGCGATGCTGACGTACCAGTCGGATCAAGCGAATGTTTAGATATATCTAAACAACTTATAGAGAGAATTCCAGGAAAAAATGCTAAAGTAAAGATCGATATTTTGTCCCAATAAAAATCTTTCATTCTCAGTAAAAAATGTTGATTATCCTATTCAAATTCAGGTTATATTTGGTGGTGGCAGGAAGAAGTTTCTTCCTAAAGATGTTGTGGATCAGAAGGAAAACGTTACAGGTCAGAGAGAAGATGGAAAGAATCTGATCGATGAATGGAAAATGGATAAAAAGAATCGCGGTGCCAAATACTCTTATGTTTCTAATTTAAAAGAATTTAATGATTTAGATGTGGCCAATACAGATTTTGTTCTAGGTTTGTATAGATTACTGTATACAAAAATTAAGCCACTTACTATTGATTTACATTTTAGCTATTTTTCTCATTTAACAGGCTTATTTAACAATGATCACATGGAATTTGAAGTAGACAGGAATTCAGGACCGGAGGGAGAACCATCATTGGCAGATATGACTGAAAAAGCCATAAAAATTTTAGAAAAGAATCCTAAAGGATTTTTCTTGTTGGTAGAAGGTGAGAAGGAATCTGTAACATTCAAAAATTTAAGTTAAAACTGAAATTTAATCAATTCTTTCAATAAATTTAGGAGGAAGAATCGACCATGGTCATCACCTTTCCAACGCAATGAAGGCTTTAGAAGAAACTGTTGCCTTTTCATCTGCAATCGACAGAACATTAAAAATAATAAATCTAGATGAAACATTAGTGATAGTCACTGCAGATCATTCGCACGTTTTGACAATTAATGGTTATCCCAGTCGAGGGAATCCAATATTAGGCATTGCAGATGTATCTTCAATGGATAACAAATCTTATACAACTCTCATGTACACCAATGGTCCTGGTCATGTCTTAAGTAATGGAGAGAGACCCGATCCCAAATATGAAAACACAAGTAAGTTATCTCAATTATAAAAAAATATAAATTATTGCATATATCAAGTGGAATCACTGAAGTATCTATAAATGTTTCACAATTTTTACAAACAATAAATACAGTCTATATATTTGATGATGAGGTTATAAATCAACTAGCAAAGAAACTGGCGTTGCTCGGGAATTTCAGTTATATAATACAGTTCATTTGATCCTTCATCATGATAGTGGACATCTTGATTAGTTATTAATTCATTTATTACAGCATTTGGAATCAATTGGCTGATCACGATGACATCATCTCGTTGCAGTTACGTCTCGTGATGCCACACAACAATGGTGTCATCTATTACATGGATTTATTGAATTTAGGATGACATTACAGTTGCATCGAAGTGATATTATCACATTAGTTCAATTATGATGATATTCAGAATTCAGACGTGACTCTGAAGGATTTAAATGAAGGCATTTTCGTTGCCACTCCAAAATGCCCCATCATCACCTGAGACCATCCCGATGCAAAGTAGCCTATATTAGCCGCGGAGAAGAAGGAAGTCTCCATACAAGTTTGGTCCTGAGAAGATAAACGGTGCTGGAGCCTTTGCAGACAGACAGACAAATAGAAAAACATTCCGTTTTATATATTTAGATAATATACTTCACATTCCAGATAATCTGTTGCATTTAAAAACTCATTCTTCATCTATAGAAAACCAATTGGTTTATTTTTTACTCAGGATTCATCCAAAATTAATTCTGGATAAGCTTAAATAACAAATAAATCCTTGGATTTTCTATACTAAACCCTTTTAGGAAGGTTTTGAAATAGTTTTCGCCGTATGTATTCAACAATTCTTGTAGATTTGAAAAGATAACTCAATTACAAACAATCAAAAACTATTCCTAAACACAAAAATTGCTACAATTAATACGCAAACTCATGCAAATCTAAAATTAATATCAAAATTCCGCAACAAATTTTAGAGGTAACTTACTATTTTTCAGCCAATTTTCAAGCAATACAAAATTGCTTCAAAATTGGTATTTGGTCTATATGGCATGAGTTATTATATATTCAAAATTTCTTAATCTGATATTTCTTATTTTAAAAATTAAAAACAGAAATTTTCATAAAATTTTATGAAATTTCTTCTGGTAACAATAATAAATATAACAATAAAATTTGTGTATTTGGAGAAACTAATTTTCTGAAAAATGATTATTTCTTTTCTAGCTTCACCAGATTATATACAATATTCCGGAGTACCACTAAAATCGGAGACTCATGGAGGTGAAGATGTAGCTCTTTTCGCTATAGGGCCTATGGCACACTTGTTCCACGGCGTACACGAACAGGTGTATATTGCTCACGTTATGGGCTACGCATCTTGCGTTGGATCAAATATGGACCATTGTAATTATAATTCACTCAACTGGTCGTCTTCACTCACTCCTTCTTTTTATATTTTGACTGTAATATTATTGTTTCTTGTCGCGACATCTGATATTTTATAATTGTAAAAAGTTGTACATAATCCAGAAGTTTTTGTGGAAAAAATGTTTTAAATATTTTATAAAATTAATTTATTTTAAAGTTACATTAAAAATATAAAATCGGACGTTTGATAATTTTTTGTCAACAGATGACGCCAATTTCCATTCAGTAAGAATACTAACTGATGGGTCGGCCGGATGGCCGCGTGGTAAAGCTTTGGCTTACCACCCTGGAGGACAGGGCCCAAAATGGATTGGTCCCAATATGTCCTAATTAAGTGGAATCGACTGTATCATCAAAAATATTAAAAAAAATATTAGAATAAAGATTAAAAGTTAACTGAAGAATTAATTAAATAAAAAACACAGCACTTCTTGCAGTAAAGTATCCAACTAACTTGTTTATTAGGTTAAATACATGCAAACGCTTTCGATGTGCTACACATCCTCTTCAGGCATAAAGACATTAAAAGAACCGGGAAGCTATTTTACACAGCGTTGCCAAAACAACTTTGACGTTTCAAGCTATAGATCACTACCATGCACCAACCAAACCCCTCACACAAGTAACAAGAAAACAGTTGAAATTTAAAACAGACACATTAATTAAAATCGAAAACGTTTGCATGTATTTAAGCTAATAAACTTAGTTGGATACTTTACTGCAAGAAGTGCTGTGTTTTTTATTTAAATAGTTTTAGTTAAAGCAGTTTAATAGTATTGTTAGTGAAGAATTAATGTTTTAATTTTTCTTTTAAATTCATTTTATTGAAATATCTACAATATGCATGGTTTGTGCAATTAAAATATGAAATATATTTATATTGAAATTAAATTTATAATATATTATGGTAATGTATTTATAATTTTAATTTTATATATATTATGCTACATATAAAATTTTAAAAATTAACTGTCATATTGCCAATGATGATTATATCATTCAATTATATTTATTCAATTAAGTGAATACTGAATATACACGTCAGCCGGATGGCCGCGTGGTAAAGCTTTGGCTTACCACCCTGGAGGCGGCTGGATGGCCGCGTGGTAAAGCTTTGGCTTACCACCCTGGAGGATTCGGGTCCCACACCTCCAGTTTTTCAGAAGGGGTCCAGGCCCAGCTCGTTGAACCCCATCCTTCAACCATCCGGTTGACCCCATCATGGGTATTGGCCAGCTTATGATGGGTTCTACAAATGGCCGCCGGCAGATACAGTATATCCCAAGAGGATATGGCGGCGTAATCTAACCTAACCTAACTAACTGATGGGTTGAAACACGCTCTTTCACAGGCTGCCTACCCCTGTGTAAGGGTAAGCGGATTGTGGAGGACGGTGCTCGACGGGCCGGGCCCAGATCCCATGATAGATATTTTCAAGGAGAGAACCCGAGGTTCGAACCCGGATCTTCCAGAATGGAAAAGCGAAGCGTGTCCACGCGGACAATCCGGCCGGCTACTGATATTTTGTGTAATTTTTTTTTGCATATTTTACGTCCCTTTCCAATCAAGGAGATTACTAAGGGGGCGGGGCCACGTATAAAACGAGATGCAGAATTCATACAAAATAGAAGGATGTGTTCAATTAAACTGTAAACTGTGTAATTCGATCTAAAGAAGATAAAGAAAAATCGAAGCTATGTTCTTTATAACCGTGTAAAATGAGATAAGGATTAAAGAAAAAAGGGGATTGGTTTCTGGCTGCATCCACACCCGTGGAGGAGGCCGGATAGTGAAGGATAGGGATCACCGGGCCGGGCCTAGTACCCCGAGAAAATCCGGGACCAGGCTCAGGACGCTAACCAGGTCCTTCTACGTAGCACACCAACGCGTTACCATTCGGACATCGGGCCGCCTTATTTTGTGTGATTTGAAGCTTTATTCTCAATAATAATGCCAATTAAAGATTAATTATATACACGAGGGTAATTCAATTAGTAAGATAAGACTACTTATCGCTTAAATTTATTCAACATATGCATATACTTGTAAAAACTAGTATGGCCTTCTTACAGATTATTTTCTACATATTCTTCATACTTGTCTAAATATTTTTTGTCAACAGATGACGCCACACTCCATTCAGGAAGAATACTATGTGACGGGGCGAAACAAGCCGTTCCACAGGCTACCCCACTTTCGAATCGGTAAGAGTACTAAGTGGAGGGGGCGAAACAAGCCCTTCCCAGGCTGCCCGCCCCTGCGGAGGGGTCAGCCGGATTGTGGAGGACGGGGATCGACGGGCCGGGCCTCTACCCCATGATAATTATTTTCAAGGGGTGGGACCCGGGGTTCGAACCCGGGTCCTCCAGAGTGGAAAGCTGAAACGTTTCCACGCAGCCAATCCGGCCGACTATGTCTAAATATTTGTTCCAACGGTATACCAAAGTATCTATGCCAGCATTGAAAAAGTCAGTGTCAAGTACTGAGACCACGACATGACGGCTCGCTGAACCTCCTCGGCGGTTTTGAATCGCCTGCCACCAGGAGAACCTTCAATGGCCGGATTGGCCGCGTGGAAACGCTTCGGCTTTCCACTCTGGAGGACCCGGGTATGCAAGCCTGAGTGGAGTTTAGTTGAATTGCGAAACTTGGACAGTAAAAGTTAATAGCAAGCGATAAATTGTGAAAGCGAAAGTGGACTAAGAACTGAGTTATTCTGTTTAAAGACATACAGATAAGTGTTGTATGAGATAATTATCGGATTTTGTATTGAATTTAGTGATTAGTATTGTATGAGATAATTGAAGAACTGTCAGTTATTCTGAATTAAAGACATAGATTAGTATTGTATGAGATAATTATCGAAAGTTCTTCTGAATTAAAGACATAAATTAGTGTTGTATGAGATAATTATCGGATTTCTGAATTAAGACATACAGATAAGTGTTGTATGAGATAATTATCGGATTTTGTATTGAATTTAGTGATTAGTATTTTATGAGATAATTATCAGATTTTGTATTGAATTTAGTTATAGTGAAACAAGATTGTTTATTTTGTGTGTAAATAAATGGGACTATATGAAATATAACTGTATTCACTCTTTATTAATCTGTTTGTGAATAAATTGGACTATACGAAATATAGCTGTATTCACTCTTTAGTGTAAATAAATTGGACTATACGAAGTATAACTGTATTCACTCCTTATTAATCTCTACGAACTCGTAAACCCACAAATGTGTAAATAAATTGGACTATATGAAATATAGCTGTATTCACTCTCTATTGTAATAAATTGGACTATACGAAATATAGCTGTATTCACTCTTTATTAATATAAATAGAATACTACTATACGAAATATAACTGTATTCACTCTTTATTAATCTCTATGAACTCGTAAACATGTATTCACTCTTTATTAATCTCTACGATCTCGTAAACCCACAAAACGGTATTCACTCTTTATTAAGCTCTACAAACTCGTAATCCCACAAAACATGACAATATGATACTTTTTTAATTTATAAATGGCATAATGCAAAACAATCAAAATAAAACCCCAAAAAAATTTTTTTGTTTTCATTTAAAAACCATGTAAAAGTGAAATCATGTAAATTAAGTACCGTGCAAATTGAGGGATAGGTGTATGTTGACATGGTTTTTATCTATACAGAAAAAGAAAAAAAAATTTATAATTTTTAAGCATTTAATAACTGGTTGATATTTAATTAATATAGCAAGTTTGTGAAGAATCAAACCCAAACCTTTTCTTTTTATCTACATATTACCTATTATATTTATTTATTGGACGTCTTATTTAGTTAAAGATAAAGATACTTACACTCCCAACTCAATCTTTCAAAAATGGGAGTAAGAATTGCAATGGTTTCACCTTAGACAATATATGTCACGATGTCAT
Organism: Olivierus martensii; assembly: GCA_000484575.1. Taxonomy (NCBI): domain Eukaryota; kingdom Metazoa; phylum Arthropoda; class Arachnida; order Scorpiones; family Buthidae; genus Olivierus; species Olivierus martensii. The sequence goes on from AYEL01034687.1 coordinate 27,296, forward strand.
CCAATCTCAGAACACTATTGCTGGATAGAGTTCTTGTAATCAAGTTAAAAATTGTCTTTTTTTGATTGAATTGTAAAACATTATATTTTTAAATATTATAATTGTAAAGATAAATAACGTTATTGTCAGTAATATTCTGTGAGTAGAAAAGTAGAAAGTATCTGATAGATTTATGTAAATGAACGTGAGTGAGAGTCTACCATGTAAGTTGTTTATAAGGAGAGATTTGACTTTGACTAAGTCAGAGGTGGTGGAATTGAAAGCAGCAGACTTAGTGATATTGATGAATTGTCAATTGACCAGTTAAGTATTTTCTTGCAGCATGAGTGAAGGTCTAGTAGTTAAGTAATTTAAAGTATTTTTTGCTATTTAAATTTATTAAATAATAATCCATTGTTGTTTTGTTGAATTTTTGATTGATACTCAAACAAGTTATTTTACTAATTTGTTTGTGCTATAATACTGTTACAATAATGTTTGTTAACATTTTTGTAAGTGCTTTTTGTGAAATTAATAAATTACTTTTTTTATTATTTAATTTAATTGTTTTGACATTTATTCTATTTATAATAGTACTAAGTATACTAACATTTTTGTTATTTTGATTCTAACATGTGTTTGTGATTTTCTTTAACAACCTTGAAGTTCTGGTTGTTTGTTAGTGTTAGAAATACTATTATTTCAGAAGTTAGTTTTTCAGTTGACATCCTGGCCAGGCATACTTTGGAATTATTGCAGTGTCATAATTGTTAGGTGACAAACAATTATGACAACAGTATTTAAATTTTTACTCATAAAATATTAATAATAAGATCGGAAGAGCGTCATGATAGGTAACTGATTCGCATTACGCTAGTGTTGCCAAATAATAGTGTATGCAGTGTTGACATACTTTCGAAAAATCCCTAAAATATATCAAAAATTAATAAATTCCTTTTCAGCTACTGTCCCAATTAAGCGTTTAAATTACATGTTAGTTTATTAGTTTAGTTTCCGTTGCTATAGTATATAGTAACGGTAGACTCTTAACCACACGCATAATGCCAGACACACCACGATAGGTAACTGATTCGCATTACGCTAGTGTTGCCAAATAATAGTGTATGCAGTGTTGACACACTTTCGAAAAATCCCTAAAATATATCAAAAATTAATAAATTCCTTTACAGCTACTGTCCCAATTAAGCGTTTAAATTACATGTTAGTTTATTAGTTTAGTTTCCGTTCTTTGAGATTTGGCAATGAAACAGCTGCCCCAATTAAGCGAAATCGACTGAAGCCCAATGAAGCGAAATCTTTGATATTTTAACATTTTCATGAATATTTCGGACATGGGGCCCTAAAGTAATTTATTAATTCGCCATCATAGAATATAGTTATCACTGTTACTTTCAAGATTTCTAATCATTTGTTATTGATTATTCCTGTAATTATATAACACAACAATTTTAATTTTTTGTATAAATGTACAGTTTTTTATGTGACTGAACAGAAAACTTTCTGCACTACATTAAATGTACACATGATTTAATAAAAATTTATGCTCAATGCGTAAATTATATTTTAATACTGGAAACGATGTAAAACAATCACTACAATACTAAACTAAAATAATGCGACGCCATTTCTAAATTATTAGCGATAACTAACTTTTAGCTAAAATTTCTTTCGAGTAAATTATAATTAATTTAATTATTCGGCGATGATTTCTGAGACGGATCAAGTAATCGTTCGATGCTGAATGGGGATGAATTCCTTATTTCCAAATCTAAACTGCAATCAAACAGTCGTTTCATGAATTCTATGGTCAAAGAAGATCCTACACTTCCACATTCAATTCTTCATCTGCTGCTTCCTGCAACTCGAATGACTCAAATAATGCAGTAAGATTATGCACAACTTTGTAAATTTAACACGTAAAATTTAATACGATCTTCCACTAATATTTAAATTATCCTTTTTATTTTGTAAGATTTTTCGAAAATAATGATCGTATTCCATGCACATCGATCAAAGATGTATGCGATTTATACATCTTAAGCAAAATGTATCGAATTCAACGGTTAGAAGAAAAATGTCGAGAATATCTGGTTGGGAACATGAGAACGGAAAATGCTTGCACCATTCACGATTTCGCCTGCAAACAAAACGATGCCTTTATCCAGTATCGTTGTTGGAAGTTCTTCGATACACAGTGGCAACAGATCTTTTCTTCTGAGGATAAAGGCATCGTTTTGATAAAAATGTAAAAGTTATATGCTAAAATGGTTTTCAAATAGTAATCGAAAACGTTAGTGGAAAATAAAAAGTTTGAGCATATTCGTGTTTTTGTGATGAAAATGGTGACTTCGTCGCTGTCTTTCCCTGTCCGCTATCACCAGTGCCCGGTATTTGGAGTAGAAATCAAGGTAGAAATACATTAATGTTCTATTTATAATAGGTTAGTATAACCGCATGCAACAACCCACAGATATTGGCCGGTCGTGACTGGATAAAGTCATCAAGTCGAAGGAGGAGATGTATTTCTATGAACGACACCGGTCGCATAATTACGTGTACAATATGGCGGCTGTTTTTGAAATCAAAATCATGTTCAAAACCAAACGAACGGTTCTGTCAGCAATTATATCTTGTTTGTCCATAATGATGAAAACTTACAATTAACAAATTTAATGTTGGATATTTCAAAAGATTAGTTAAGCCGCCATATTTCACGAGAGATAGTCTGTACCTTATGGCGGGCAGTTATAGAGCACATCACAGGCTGGCCAACATCCTCGATGGAGTCAATCTGATGGTTGAAAGATGGGGTTCAAAGAACCGGGCCTGGACTCCTCGTGAAAAACTGGGGGTGTGGGACACCGGATCCTCCAGGGTGGGTAAGCCAGAACTTCACCATACTGCCATCGGGCCGACAAGAAATATTAAAATGAAAAAATTTATCATCATCTGAGAAAACTGTTTTAAGAAAAATCACTTGCGATAATATATATTCAATGTTTGTTATTGTAAAGTATTAAAATAAAATGCCATAGTTTGAACTACGAAATGGGCTTTGAGAATATTGAAACAGTTTCTTCCAGGCGCACATTGGGGCAAAACACAGAAAAAGCTGGCCAAAATTACAGAAATGTTTCTTTTCGCATAAAAATATAAACATACTACATAGAAAGCAAAATTATAATAATTTTAATAGAATAATGTTTGTTTAGAAATCAATACATATACTTTTAGCAAAATAAATTCATTCTGATTCTGAGGCGGAATCGTCTGATCTAGTTTCTGATAGCGTGTTTATGTTTGGGGGCACTATCATTTCCAAAACTTCTTTATCAAGTGTCTTCTAACTCTTCTTGCACTTTGGTGTATCCTCCATGCATGAAATATATGGATCAGATGGTATTAATAAACGATATAGCACGTCTTCATTCGTATTTTCACGAGATATTTTTCTAGAATAATTTTCTCTAAACCTTTTAAAAACTTTATGATTAGCTTCTTGGGTTTCTTCACTTAACTGTCCAATTGGTACCAAGAAATTGGCTATAACGTCCGGTCCATGAATTAAACTTTTATGTAGTGTCGGTGTCATTGGGTACCATGGATATTTTTACCCTGGATATAAAACAAAACGGAAAAGAAGAATCACTTTTACCAGACATTTAACCAAAGCTACTGTATAAACTACTAATAAAAAAATAGTCATTTATTGAATTGGCGCAAATATGCGCAAAGTTTCTTGTTTGATTATGAAATTAGACATGTTACTTGACAACAAAAAAGAAAAATTTTAATCGGGAACAGCTCGGAAGTTTATTAAAACTGTCAGCATACGGTGGAAATCTATAATTTCCAACCCGGTTTTGAATGGCGCTGTTTTATTATATATTTTTAAATTTGTTTTAATTTAAATGTAAAATAATAGTGAAAACAAAGGTACTGACCTGTAGGAACATCGTTCATTGCAAAAGCAGTTGACTGATAAAGTGAAATCGGAAAAAAACAGTATTTTAAAACACCTAGCTCGAGTTACTTATCAAATCGCAAAATTGTAGTCGGTAGAAGAACAAGTTAGGACAAGCACGGCAGCGCCAACTGCTGTTTTTTTGCCCTTTTGATTCTATATGTCAGTGAGAGTGTTTCTAATTTATACTTTCTGATAGGAATTAGGCCCTAACTATAATTTTTATTTTTGGACTTTTGGCCAGCTTTTTCTGTGTTTTGCCCCACTGTGAGGCGGCCGGATGGCCAAGTGGTAACGCTGTCGGCATGCCACACAGGAGGACCCGGGTTCGCGTTCCGAATCTCTTTCGGGATTCTGGGCCCGGCCCGGTGATTCCCGTCCTTCACCATCCAGCCCCCCTCCACGGGTGTGGGTGCAGCCCATGGTTGGAACTGGCCCACCCTCTTAGTAATCTCCCTGATTGGAAAGGGGGCATTAAAATAAGCAAAATAAATAAAACAGTTTCTTCCGCCATTTTGGAATAAAGCAACTCGGTTGCGTGATAGTAATTACCCACTTTCTAGGCTGAGTCGTTTCTGTCGAGGCCGAAGTTGTAACTGCCGGTCGTGACCACTGTAAATTAGTGTTGAACATCGATAAAAACATCAAAAGGTAACATCGATGTTAAAAAAACATCAGTCCCGAAAACATCAATGTTTTTTTGTACATTGGCAGTAGTAATAACTATATTAACATATTCTTCATCTGTTTTTCAATATTTTATCAACTGCTTTAGTTTATTAGCCAGATACTCGTTAGCAAACCATTTTTCTAATATAAAAATATCCAATGCTACATTGAGTAGTTTATTTTCCTCATTTATAAAGTAGACAGTCGAGCTAATGTAACTCCTGCATGCCTAGTAAATAAATCAGTAGTGAATAAGCAAAATTTCTGTTTCAGCTGTTGTTTGACTATGGATACTATATTTATCGAAAATTAGTCTTTTAATTGTTGGTGGAGAAGGATGCTATTGTCTTTATAAAATGTTGAAAAACTTCACGATCCAAATATTCAATGTTCTTATTCTCTTTATACATCATAAGAGCTTGATTTACCTTATTTTCTGCTGGTTTATTTGATTTGAACTCCTCAATGCTCCTAACATCTCAGAAATTTTCTTTGTTTTCCTGGGAAAGGTTGTAACGATGATGCTTCGTCCGTTCTAAATGACCTGCAGAAAGAGTCTTTTCCAACAAGTTTTTTAAAAAATATCCAAAGAAAATATAACTATCGCTTTCTCTATTTTATTGAAATCATTTGATTTCAAGAAAATAGAGAAAGCGAAACAAACCAGCAACCGGACTCGGATGTTCGTGTTCTATGCAAGCGTATTAAGCGAATGTGATGTCACATAAAATATGTCGTCATTTAAGGAAGTTAAGGGAAGTAATGACTTGCTGAAATAGATTTCTTCTACAGACGTGAAATGTGAACTCAATGACACGTAATTAAGAAATCTAATGAATCTACGTTTCTACTGCCAAACGTGAAATCCATTTTATATATTTTTTCTCATTTTAGAACCCACAGATACGATGGAAAAATTCAAAGATTAAAAAAACAATTTTGGAGTCAGCAGTAAAACGATGTTTGTTTAAAACGATGCTGCAGATAAGTATCAGCTAAAAGCATTGCTAATTGGTGCAATAATGGACGTTGATAGTTTTTTACATATTTTACGCCCCTTTCCAGTCAGGGATATTACCAGTTCAACCACGGGTTGCACCCATTACCTGAGGAGCGAGACAGGATGGTGAATGACGGGGATCGCCAGGCCAGACCTTAGTACCCTAAAAATAACTTTTCAGGATATATCAACCGAGGTTCTCCTTCGTGGCACACCAACAGCATTATCACTCGGCCATCCAGCCACCGAACATTGATAGTTATATACAGTGGCGTATCCAGAATCTTCGGTCTCCATGGCGGCATTTTTTGACCATCTCTCTCCTCCAAAAAAAAATCTGTTTTAACTTTCAACACACATTTTCTGCAATAATTTCAAAGAACTGAAAATTATACAAATATCTGGTGAATAGTAATGATATATTCCATGCTCTTAGCCCCCCATTCAGCTCGGTGCCAGGGGTGGACCGCCCTCCTCTAGGTACGCCACTGATTATATAAAATAAAAATTCCAATTAAATCCGTATAAATTATCTTTATATAAGTATACTAACTTCAAATATTAATTTAGGAATCTCTTTACAGTTATAATCGTATTAATACGAGTATATTCCATTTTTAATATTAAATCGATAATAGTTCTTAAAAATCGATATTTTACGACGATTGATTGATACTTCCTGAATATTATGTATCTAATCGTTGAATAAACATTAATGAATCGCTCATATTACTTTATTTACACTAGTGATTATCAACCGTGTTTGGCGGCATATTGTATTCTGCAAAAAATTTTTTATAATTAAAAATGTGCCGCGATTTTTGCCAGGATAATAGTTGTAGACCATTGATCTACAACTATTCATTATAAAATATGCTATTTATATATCATTTAACATTTAATGAATAAAAGAAATTTAACTGCGTGTTATGGTAAAAAAAATCGATATATAGATACTAGAAATTACCGGCTCATATAAATGAGCGGAAAAATAAAATCTTGTGATTTAATCTTATATAAGCCGGTAATTTCTTATTATATAAGCCGTTATATCTGTATATAACGAAGAAATACACCTCCAAACTCGTGTACGAAATCGTAAAACGGCATCCATTATTACGTTATAGTGCCCTCTACAAATTTTGTCTTTTTTGAAGAACTATAATTTCCATTTAATTTTTATTCTTTTATTTTTAAATTATTAAAAACAACAAATAATTATGGCTGTCGCAGACATCCGAAAATTAGGCCTTTCTAACGATACCATATTTATAGAAATCGGTACAGTAGTCCGTCCGAAAAAAAGACATCAACCAGCCACGTTTGACTATTAATATATATATATATATATATATATAATTATATATATATATATATATATATATTAATAGTCAAACGTGGCTGGCTGACTGGATATCCCTTTTTCAGTCGAACCACTGTACGATTTCATGCTTTTACTGGTATTGAGAGGGCGTATAGCATTCATGAATCGTATAGTAGACGGCGATGGTGTTACTTTTCAGACAGCTATGATTACATACAGACAAAATGCTAAAGTAGAATGAATTTTATAAATATGATTTTTTTTTACTAATGCTTTAAATTGATGTTGTATATATGATAATTTAGACATGTAAGGATTTAACAACAAAATTTATAATTACTAAAACTGCTTATCTTTGAAATGACAACTTTTAAAATCAAAACAGCACATTTAGCAGTAGGTTAACAAACTATATACTTTAATTAGATCCAAAAACGTTTTCAGTATACTTGATACTATCATCAGTTGAAAAACAGATTTTAAAAAAGAACTACAAACGACTTATTGATAAGTTATTTCTATTCTTTTTTAAAATCTATTTTTCAACTGATGATAATATCAAGTATACTGAAAACGTTTTTGGATCTAATTTAAAGTATATACAGTTTGATAACTTATTGCTAAATGTGCTGTTTTGGTTTTAAAAATAAGGATTTAACATTTCAAAATCTTTCTATTTAAAGGTTTTGCATTTAAATATTTATATTGTAATGGAAATTCCAATATTCTTTAAGAAAATTGGAAATTTTAAACCTACTATTTAAAAATACCACGAATTTTATTAAAATAGAACGAATCTCAATGCACATATATAACAACAAACGAAGCAGTAGGACACGCTTTGCGCGCCGCATGCGGAGAATTTTAGAAACTATCGATGTACGCGTGAAACAATAGAAAGTTGTAAAATGAGAGGGCGTATAGCACTCACTAATCGTAGACGGCGATGATTCAACAGTCTGTGCGTGTGAAGTATGCCTGAGGTTAAAATTCGGATTTTGTGGACAAAAAAAGTTGAACTGGACTATTTTTTATATCGAAAATGTATATTTTTCGTTAAAATGAACTTGATATTCCAATCAGAATATGCGATAAATTGCGATCAATACTCGATTTATACATAAATAAACTATAAATAGAATATAAATAATACGCGATATTATTTACCATTTAAGTTTATTTAAACTATATAAAAATACGACAGTTTTAATGCGGAACTTGTATCCCGCGTTGGACGGGACTGTAAAAAACCTTTTATGCAGGAACATTGTAAACAATGGACTTAATTACAGTACCATGACTTTGTCACGAGTAGCAGTCGCTGGAGTGCTGATGAATCTCAATGCACTTATATAACAACAAACGAAGCTGTAGGACACGCTTTGCGCGCCGCAAGCGGAGAATTTTAGAAACTATCGATGTACGCGTGAAACAATAGAAAGTTGTAAAACTGAGAGGGCGTATAGCACTCACTGATCGTAGACGGCGATGATTCGACAGTCTATGCGTGTGAAGTATGCCTGAGGTTAAAATTCGGATTTTGTGGACAAAAAAAGTTAAACTGGACTATTTTTTATATCGAAAATGTATATTTCTCGTTAAAATGCACTTGATATTCCAATCAGAATATGCGATAAATTGCGATCAATACTCGATTTATACATAAATAAACTATAAATAGAATATAAATAATACGCGATATTATTTACCATTTAAGTTTATTTAAACTATATAAAAATACGACAGTTTTAACGCGGAACTTGTATCCCTCGTTGGACGGGAGTTTACTGTAAAAAACCTTTTATGCAGAAAAATTGTGAACAATGGACTTAATTACAGTACCATGACTTTGTCACGAGTAGCAGTCGCTGGAGTGCTGAAATACTTAAATCGCCAGGTGAATTTGTTAATAAATATATTTTACCAGAGGGCCGACTCTAATCCTACTGCCAGGGTTTTAAATAAGTAGACCAATTACACTGGGAAACATTTTAAAGACTATTCACGTAAACAAATGAATAGAAAAAAATATTTCTTATGACCAACAAAGTATTTTTGGAGATATATTTTACAAGAGGGCCGACTCTAATCCTACTGTCAGGGTTTTAAATAAGTAGACCAATTACACTGGAAAACATTCTAAAGACTATTCACGTAAACAAATGAATAGAAAAAAATATTTCTTATGACCAACAAAGGTTGCAAAACTGGGATAAAAGGTTGCAAACAAACCACTCTTGTATTAGGATTATGCTGCGAAAAATACAGGTAATATACAGTATATTCATAAAAATATTTACACTGCGAATTAAGTCTCGTAGCCGGGGTCAAAACTCTTCGCATGGTCTTAATATTCAAACCCATTGTTCACAATAAATTTTTATGCATAAATTACTTTATAGATATTAATTAAAATTAGAATGATAATTAAAAAACTATAAATATTCATATATATACATATATCATCCTATAATCCGGCACTTTTCCAACGCGGAGAGTGCCGGATTTCAAAGAATTCTCTATAAAATAATTAAAAAATATAAATATTCGTATATATATATATATATATCATCCTATAATCCGACACTTTTCCAACGCGGAGAGTGCCGGATTTCAAAGAATTCTCTATAAAAGCTACTAATTAATAACATTCAACTGGAAATTAATTATTTAATAAATAATTAATGTAAATTGCCCTACATTTCTTTATTTAATCTGTTTCATGCAAATTAAGGCTGAGAATAAAATTATTAAGTAAAAAAACATATCAGAAAGTAAGGGCCCTCTATCGGGGGAAACATCATCAAATTAGGGGGTACAATATAAAGGAGTCGAATTTCCGGTTGCCGCCAGTCTAGAACCGTATCACTTTATTAATAATTTTATTCATAAAAATAACTATAAAATTGCTTAAATTCAAACTCTATTTATTATTATATCTTATAATAGTGTATAATAAGTTACGCTGGATAACGCGTGACAAAACGAGTCATTCTTTTAATGTATAAAAAATTTTAATGAATTTAAAGCATTTCGCTTAAAAAGTTTCAAATAATTACAAGCATTTTATATTATTTATACAAAGACCTATACGTTATAACTAATAAAATGAATTCATCCTGAATAGAGGTTATTCCATATTTGGTTACTTTCCCCTAATTTATAATTCGCAATAACTATATTGTTATAATTATATAAAATATCTCATAGAAAATACTGTATTTGGGTACAGTTGTCGCCTTACCGAAGCACGGCGAAAGTGGTACACATCGAAAGGGAGGGCTGAAACATGCAAAAAATCCCTAGTGAACCAAGGGTCAAAGATCAAACGTTTGAGATATAGACCTGCAAAGTTCTGTTTATTGCAAATGGCGTATGTGGACGAGTTCCCTAGTGAACCAAGGGTCAAAGATCAAACGTTTACGAGATATAGACACTAGTGAACCAAGGGTCAAAGATCAAACGTTTACGAGATATAGACCCGGCAAAGTTCCCCGTTGATTGCAAATGCGCATGTAGTTTGGCGTTGTGCCTGGCGTCGCTGCGATCTTCCACGCGACGCGTCCTGTTCCCGTGCTCCACTATCTATGTCGCCTGGATGCCTCTGTATCTCGTAAACGTTTGATCTTTGACCCTTGGTTCACTAGGGATTTTTTGCATGTTTCAGTCCCCCTTTCGATGTGTACCACTTTCGCCGTGCTTCGGTAAGGCGACAATTGTACCAATCTACGTTGTGTTAATTATATTAAACTTACAAAAAAAAAATTAAAAAAAATAATTTTAACTAAATATTAAATTAAAAATAAAATTCAAAAATAATACTTTGATAAATGTAAATAATTTAATTAATAAAAATCAATATTATCCTTATTAATACATTCATAGTTTTTAATATTCAAGTGTCAATACATCATATTTTACGAATCAATATATTTATTTATTCATTTCTTTTTTCTTATTTTCTTTAAAATAACATTTAATTATATTATGGTAAAACTGAAACTATGCATATAACTTATTTATTAAAACATCGTTTTAAGAAAGTTCTTTCCAATAAATAATTATGAAACATGAATTTTCGAGATTGGAAATATTGATATCCTGAAAATAAAGAAAAAATAATAATGAAATTATTAATTTAGAAAAAAAAAA
>AYEL01034688.1:0-11491 GCA_000484575.1 Olivierus martensii
GCAGCCTGTGGAAGGGCTTGTTTCGCCCTGCCATTTAGTATTCTCCCTGAATGGAAAGTGGCGTCATCTGTTTGTTGGTTTCCGTTCTTTGAGATTTGGCCTAATTACGTGGTTGTCCCAATTAAACGGAATCCACTGTATATATATATATAAGCGTGTCAGAATTCTTCCCCTAAAATATCGTTATATTCCCGAAATAAATTTATATTCATAAATTTTTATAACAATAGGAGTATACAGTATTATGATTAACAATTATCGTTAAACAATTCCAAATACATCAATAAGTGAACATACTCATTTAGTTAACAAATATAGTTTAAAAATGTCGTGGAAGATGGTAAAAACAGAATATGATTTTTTATGTGGTATCTGCTATCAAATCTTCTCGAGGCCAATGAAGTTGCCTCGCAACCATACATATTGTAGAAAGTGCTTAGTGCAACTACACGAATACAAATTTTTAGAAGGAAAGAGGAAGAAGGAATGCCCAACATGTCGAGCATCATTCTATATGAAAGATTTAAAAATTTCACAGGACATCAGAGAACAAATGTTGGTGACAGTAATAAAATGTCCTTCATGTGGAAAAAAAATTGCCAGCTGCAGATTCAAACGACATTCGGAAACACACTAATAGAATGAACACAGGAAGATGAAGATATCAATATATAATATTTTTAATCACAGGAAGATATTTCGAAAAAATTTACAAAATCTTGTTTAATCATTTAATTCTTTAATAAAATTTTAAATTTTGTTTAATTTAACCCTATCAGTTATGATTCTTAACATTAGTTTGTTTCTGGAACGACTTGCTGAGTGTGGGGATAAGACGGCGGCTAACATGGTGACGCAATTATAGAAATAATAAATTATTTTTTTCTATCTGGCCATTCTTCGTGATCTTCCGAAACGTCTTGTAACATTTTCCAATCCCAATAAGGTCGTTTGCTATGATGTCATATATATATAAAAAAAAAAATTCCATTAAAAAAAATAAAAATGCAATTTTCTGTTCACAGCTATACTAATATTAGCAATATGTAAACACAATAAAAGTTTATAATCTGATTTAAAAAACACCTACGCATAATAACTATAGGCCTATAAAAGAGGAATGTGTTTGAATATGTTGTTAAAATAAAGTTTTAACAACACTCTTAACAACAACCATTTTATACTTAGAAATGAAATTTGGTATAATACCTGATATTATGTATATTCTTATAAAAGAAAAGAGAAATATCTTTCGAGAAGTAAAATAACTTTTATAGTGGTTTTTATCTCCTTTGACATTTTTACCGATTTGTTTACATCTACAAATTTAAAGTATTATCGTCATAATAAATATTAAAAATGTTTAAGTATCATTCAGAATTCCGAATTTAATACTTGGAAATAATTAAGAAAATAAAATTTCCCGTGTTCATGTTGATGTTTAAATTTCCAATAATACGACAAGAGCGACCAAATTTATTATGTACGAAAATCATCACTTTTTAAATTGAAGTAGAAATTTACGGATTTATATTGGTTAGGAATAAATTTATATTCACTTTTTTTCTAAATTATCCATTTCAGTTTTCAAGATAAAAAAACTTTATTATAGAAAATATTTTACTGAGAGATCTGTTTGTTCAACCAAAGTTTTTAAAATATATTGGATGGCTCCCTCTTACGGTCATTTCTAGCAATAGCAGTCGAAGTAAAGGGTGCGTTCGAAATCTCAACAGCAAGTTATCAGTGATTAGTCTCTTATGACGTCAGAAATAACTTAACATTAGTTTGTTTCTGGAACGACTTGCTGAGTGTGGGGATAAGACGGCGGCTAACATGGTGATGATGAAGACAATGTCAATAATAAATGTTATAACTTCATTAACGTCATTAGAAAGCAATAAAATTTATTTGCCAATAAACAACGATGATGATAATGATTTCTTACATTCTCTAACTTTTAAAATATTATTATCTAGTAGAAACTAGTTTTTCCGCGATGTTGGATAAACGGTGTCAGCACACTCACCACCTTTATAATGCGGTGATTGTGTTGAGCGTCTGATGAGCTCAATACTGATTGCCTTGTTGAGCTTTGGAACGGTTTGCTGAGATTTTTTACCCATCACTGATTAGTCTGTTGAGGTTTGGAACGCACCCGAGGTTCTCAAGTGGTATAATATTCGATATTGAGATAATACACTCTTTTTATTAATTATTAGAAGCTGGCCATCACCCTTATTAACATAAATGGAATACGTCTGGCCACCAAAACAAAGTTAATTTGCTAAATTGTCGAAATTACGTTCGCGTCCGCCATGTTGATAAGTTGCCTAACCAATGTTATGGATGGCTTTGTTTTTCTAACATGGAGAGAGGCATCCAGTATGGTCTCTTGCTATACCCTCCATATTAACATGCGAAGAAGAAGAAGAATCTAATATGATTCAACTACTGTTGTTCAACGTAACTTGGTGAATGCGATAGAGATGCCATTTCCACACAATTGTAAATTATGAATTAAAATTTTTGATCTTCGGTCCAGTCTCCCGACTCCAATTCAGCAATCGAAGTCCATAAAGACGGAAAATCTTCATTTTTAAAGGTTTCGCAAGTTATTACTATTCCCTTGTTTAACTGAGATTTATTTAACAAATTGCCGTAAAAGATTCTTGTGGAATTTGCTTATTATCTGGTATAATTCACAATGAATTTCGTCAGCTTATTTGAAAAATTGGAGTGTTGAAGACGTGTTGATTTTCATAGGTAATGATTTTGACATTCAAAGTTTTCGTTAAATGTTAGTGACAGTAAAATAAATAGAAAAATAAAATAGATTTCTTAAAAATTTTGTTTAATTAGTGTATCATACATATGTCGAAGATGTTTCAAAGATATTTTGTGCCATGCTAGAATGATCCAACACAGTCTCGAGTGACAACTAAGCTTTAACTTAGGAATAGATGCCATTTCATCTCTTCACAGGTATGAATGACATTCGTAGTTTTTTTTTTTATTCTGCTTAGCTGAATAAAATAAATTTTTATTGGTTATTCAATGCTGATATAATATATTGGAATAAAAGCCAGAATAATTTTTATCAATAATAAAGGATAAATTAATATTAATGGATTATTTTATTTCTAAATTTTCCGTTTTAAATATATAGATTATTATTTTTTGATTCGGCTATTTATATCGTTCTTAGTTTTATTAATTTAGTTGTGGTTTATCCTTTATTATACTTTAGTACTGACTTGTTAACTTAGATTTTCTATACTGTAATCAATTCGATTGCAATTCCATAAAATTTGCCAAGAAAATGCTGTATACAATAAGAAAGTTGACATTCCAGCAAAGGAATCATGGATAGACAAAGGATTCTTACAAAAATTTAATAGTATAATTTTTGTAAAAATGGTAAAAAATGGTAAACTCTATCAAAATTATTCTTTCATCCGTTACTTAACTAGAATTTTGTTTAAATCATTACCACTATTATCGAAAATATCTGTTCCAAGTTTATTATAAAAATGAAGAGGCAATCAATCTCTGTTTCTATGTCAACAGAAAACTATCAGAAAGTAAGTGAAAGAATACACATCAATAAATCCAAGAGCAAATCCAGCAAAACAACAGAAGAATAACAGCAAACAGCAACAGATGAACTTGATGGCAATAATTGTGTAGAATGCTGAGAAAATTATATTGTGAAAAAAAAGAAAGATGATTAGATAATATTCAATCAGTAAAAAAATGATTCCATGAGTTAGTACAGTAATGTGTTTACAATGTATGGAGCAAAATTTAATGTATGTATAAGAGAAAGTGTGTGAGGAAAAAAAAAAAAAAACAGGAAGAAAAATCAAATCAATTGAATTGAGGATAACATCTATTCCATATGATGTAAATCTTCCTATGTGTTAGGATACGAGAGTATAACGAGGTTGGCAACAAGGTTGAGAGATAGGGGAAGATATAGGAGATGAGTGAACTGTAGGATAGAGGTTTTAAACTGTATATGTGTGTGTAAAAGTAGTTGATTTAATAAACATTTTACAATATTATGTGGGAGAAATGATCAAACACACATATGCATACAATTAATTTTTTTTTTGTAAAACCAATTCATTTTTTAAAGATTTTTTTAATATATTACATTTATTTAAGCACATATAATATACAATTACTCTATTTTATTTTATATTGACATTCTAAAGAGAGATAAAATTTTATAAAAAATAGTTGATGTCCCTCCTGTATTCGTTTTATACATAGTAATTATTAATTTAATCTATTTACAATTATTTTCATAAGAGATTGTATAAAATAGTTAATTCTATTGAATTTAATTTTACATAAATTATTTTCCTTTATGTTAAATATAAATTAATTTTATATTTTATATTTATTACCTAACAACAGCTAATTGAATTTATAAAAATTTAGCCTGATAGATGAATTAATTACATCATCGTTCAGAGATTAAAAAAAAAAAAAGATTTAATTTTCAGTTTTAACTAATTGACAATGACTAATATTTTAGCAAATTAATCATCTTTAATAAATTTTCATCATAATTATATAATCTTAATCAACAAGCGAAACCTCTGCCATACATAAATTATTTTGTTGACAAGACTATCTTTTCCTTTCTAATTCATCATTTACTACCACTATAAAATTCTGTACAAGTAGATTATAGCTCAATAAATATTATAACATACTAAATTTTATTTTTTAATAAATACAAACTTTAGTTACAAATAAATAAATAAATTGGAAATAAGGACAAATAAAAAAAATATATATTTTAGAAATTCTTAATCGATTATTTGCTGTTATCTTTTTATTTTTTGAATGCAGTATTTTTTTTATGGAAGAAGAAAAATACAGGACTGACATACTTTAATTGCTTAGATTAAAATTAATTTTCGAAGTTGATATAGCCTAAAATAACATGACAAAACTTGAACTGAAAATGTTGCTGTAACTATTGATAATTTGAATATAATTGGCCAAAATAAAAAAATGTCTGTAAGAAATATATAACATCATTCTGTAATTTATATGTCAAGAGGCAAGCAGTGACTTTAAGCTAAGTACTGTAGTCACTGACTGACTCTTAAATATAGGAATCGTTACATCCAAAATTCAACTCACTGTAACTTTGATCCTAAGTTAAATATCATTAATATGACAATTATATTTAAGAAAAATATTTAATAGGATATCAACTACCAAATTTGAAGCTTCAAATCCAATTAATAAAAGTACTTGAACAGCTTAAAAACTGAAAAAATAAAAAAAAATAAAAAATCCGCAGAAAAACATTCCTTTTCTTCTTTTTCTACGCCTCCTCCTCTGATGTAGAAGAGGATGATTCTCTGCTCTAGAAATGTATCTATTTCGAACAAATTTGATAAATACATATTTATTATTTTACTAAATGTTTCCTAAAAATTTCGATTCAATAAAAAAATCTAATATGTAAAAAAATAAGCTACGTACATACCAAAAAATTAGGATGTAGTACCTATTAAAATTTATATATAGGTGTCCGGTTGACAATTTAGAAATGAAACAATAATGTCAACCAAAGTAATCACGTCTTAATTTTAAGAAGAATCTTAATATCTTAGTACAATACTCTACTTTGTTTATTTTTTTACATATTAGATGTTTTTGATTTGATTTCATATATACATTACAGAATGATGATACATAGTTTGATATTAGATGTATGCCAAATATTTTGAAGGTGGGTTTTTTTTTTTTTGTTGTATCTTATAAAATTACTGCATATGCATATGTAATATAATTCTAATGACGTAATATTTAACATAATTTTTTTTTTAATTCACTTACATCACTTTTAAAATAAGCGGCTCATATGCAATATAAATAATTCCGATGTCAATTATCAATAACACATCATAGGAATACAATTTTGTTTTTGTATTTCTAATTTTCAACAAAAAAATTTTAATTTTCCTTAATAATCGAATAATAAAATAATATAAAGTAGAAAAATAAAAGAAAATATTATTCTTGTACAATAACAAAAATCAATTCTATCATTATTTAAACTGGATTTAATATTTATATATTAATAATAATTATTTCCCTATTACTAATATACAATGGTGACATGTAGCCGGTTCGCACAGGTTCTGCCGAACCGGTTGTTATGATCAGTTACATCAAATGTAGTAGCATAAAAATTAGAAAAGAAAGGAAAATAGTAAGAAATAAATTTTATTTACGGGTGTTTACTTAATTCGATGATTTTTTTCTTTAATGATATAATAAATCTGTGGAATAACTTGAACCGGTAATGTGTCCTTGAATATATGCTAGAACAGTTCACGTGTATATCTTTTTATAATATTTTGTGCGCTTCCAGTTGGTAAGCGGTAAAGTACTACATAGGGAAAGTAGCGACACACTTTTCCGGTGCCTTTGCCGACAACGCAGCGCTACCATAGGCTGCTCAGTATCACGTGACCTTCTTTCCGCCATTTTTTTTGCAAAGAAACCCGTTCGTTTGTATATCGGCACATTCTAAATAGTCAATAGAATGTAAATATCGTAACTTTTTATCGATATGATGGGATATTATGAATGTAAAAGTAAATCGAAAGAGTGAAAGAGATATTAATTTCGAAAATTAATATAGTAAATAAAATAAATGACATGGATAAACAAGTACAATCCCTGATCAAAGTGACATTATCAATAAATATTTCCGTCGATAGTTATTAAATGAAACTTCTTATAGATTTTAAATGTATTTAGGCGTGCATAATTGTTCTCGATTAAATCAATAATTGATTATGTATATCTTAATAAAAATTTTTTAATAAAGAATTTCCATTTTAGCCAAAAAAATACTTAATTCATTGATTTAAAGCATATGGATCTATAAAGGCTATTTGTTTTCTAATATTATATTCATTATTTTTATTATGAAATAAAAAAACTTTGTATATTCATTAAATTTAAATTGTAATTTTACAAAAAAATTAATTTATCATATATACTAATGTATCAACATCATCGTATTTCATTCATGTTAAAGTATGCATTTCAGATTTCAAAAATCTATCACCAGCTTCTATTATTTCTGATGTTGTGCGTGTCTAATGATATACAATTATAACAAAATTGCGGTAGAATTACAAACCGTATAATCCATTTACTATAAACTTTAATGTGCGTGCTAACGATATACAATTATAACAAAATTGCGGTAGAATTACAAACCGTATAATCTATTCACTATAAACTTTAAAGTATATCATTTAAAAAACTAATATTAAAATGATTAAGTACTGTACCATATCTTAACGTACAGCATTATAAACTTTAAAGTATACCATTTAAAAAACTAATATTAAAATGATTAAGTACTGTACCATATCTTAACGTACAGCATTAATATGTATGACATGTTAATGCTCTGTTAAAATATTATGTTATAGGCCTATATATTAAGTATATTGATGTTCTAATATGCTAAATAAATAAATATATATATACTCATAACATTATACTCTCCCTCTATATACTGTATATATATATAGAGGGAAAGTATAATGTTCTAATATGTTGTAACCATCGTTACAATATTGTTCTACTATATTAATGCTCTTTTTGCATAGAGCATTAAAATTAATAAAGTTAAATAAAATAAAGAATTAAATAAACTATAAAAAAATAATAGGCGATAGTGAAATTTTAAAGCTAAGTCCAAAAAAATGCATGTAAATGATTTAAATATGTCAATTTATTGTTTTACTAGTAGACGACAAAGCTGCTCTTTGCACAAACATGGAGGAGTGTCGCTACTTTCCCTATCTAGTACTTTAGTAAGCAGCTTACTAATCGCTTCTCAGCAAACCGTCTTGTTGGAATGAGCTGCCTAACTGGATGGTTTGCTTACTTTGAATGACGTCATCAGCCGCTAAGTTCGCTGCTAAGCGAAATCAGCGATACGTTGGGTCGCTGACTTTGCTTAGCAGCGAACTAAAACCTACTATTACCAGGTTTTAACCTGGTAATAGTTTTTACCAGGTTAAAACCTATACCATAGTTTCCATAGTTACCATATGTTTAGTATTAGTTACCATAGTTTTATATCATACGTGATGTAATGTTTTTTTTATTTTTAATCCTTTTAAATAAACGCCGCTAAGTTCGCTGCTAAGCGAAATCAGCGATACGTTGAGTCGCTGACTTTGCTTAGCAGCGAACTAAAAACTAAAGAAGCTAAAAACTAGAGAAATATTGATGTAATATACAGTCGAGAACAAAAGTAAATCGCCACTATACCGCGTCGGCGTGAAAAATTACGTCAAAATTACGTCACGATGTCAAATGTGACGGAATCGGCAAAGTAGACATTAATAATGCATAATAAATGTCGAATAACTGGCGTTCCTTTGTCGAATATATATTTTTAATACTTTCAATCGAATAACTTGAAATAATATTGAACCAGTAATTACACCAAATTTAGCCAATAAAAACGATTATAAATATATGTTTATAATTGCAGGAATTACAAACATTTTTTAATTATAAATAAATGTTTATAATTGCAGGAATTACAAACATTTATTTAATGTACAGTCGAGAACAAAAGCAAATCGCCACTCTACCGTGTCGGCATGAAAAATTACATCAAAATTACGTCGCGACGTCAAATGTGACGGAATCGGCAAAGTAGACATTAATAATGCATAATAATGTCGAATAACGGGCGTTCCATTGTCGAATATATATTTTTAATACTTTCAATCGAATAACTTGAAATAATATAATATAATAAACAAATAACTATTAGCATAACAACGTCAGACGAAAACTCTTCGTTCTATTACGTCGTCATCCAATTCCAAATCGTTGGGCGCATTCGGAAACCGAACGATCTTGTATGAGCGATCACGTGACCCACGCGTCATTCGCCAATAGAGTATTACATACTGTTAAATAAATAAAAATATCTATGACTAACTTGTAAGGTTGAAAAATGTTCAAGTAAAGCAGGTATTAGGCTACGGTAAAAATCAAAGGCTGAACGTTCATTTAGAAGCGATCACGTGACCGCTCTTGGGTGCGAACGCGCCCATTTAGTATAAACAATGAACAGATATTTAATTAAATACGCACAATTAAAACGAATGCCGTTCACGCTGCTACGAGACTTTAGCAGACGATGTTTTCCAGACGCCGCGTTTCTTGCTAAAGCTGGATGACGTAGAACGAAGAGTTTTCGTCTGACGTTGTTATGCTCACAGTTATTTGTTTATTATATTATATTATTTTAATTTATTCGATTGAAAGTATTAAAAATATATATTCGACAATGGAACGCCCGTTATTCGACATTATTATGAATTATTAATATCTACTTTGCCGATTCCGTCACATTTGACGTAGTGACGTAATTTTTCACGCCGACGCGGTAAAGTGGCGATTTACTTTTGTTCTCGACTGTACATTTCTAGAATAATTAAAGCTAAATTTAAGAAATTATAGTGAATGATTTAAGATGTTTTTTAAAATAATCTATGAAAAGTGTATGTATATATTTGATAAAGAAGTATTAAATTCTACAGTTCTTTGTGCAACATTTGTTAGCGATATTTCAACATAATCCTCCATGATTTCATCTTGTAATAAAGCTAATAAGATTTTTTTGTTTCTAGTCAGCCATTTTTATGCGTACAAGACGTTAAGTTAGACAGCGTGAGCTGTTTAAGAGATGACGTTTGCTAGGTAAGCGCTTGTTCAACAAGGTCATCAAGTTGCTTGTCAACTGGAAGCTCCCCTGATTAACCAGTAACTGGTACAATATTTTATAAAATAGTAATTTTAACTGTTCGACATATCTTTAAACCGTAGAGTTAAAAGTTAATCAACATGTTATTTAATTATAATTAAGTGAAAATGATATTTGTTTACGTTATATAAACAAATATCGAGAAAATTGTTTTACATTACGTTTATATACGAGAAAAATGATGCCATATTGGATTCTGATACTTTTCAATTTAAAATAATCAAATTTTGTGTAAACGTCATTAATTACAGAATCCAATTAATGTGAACAACAGGTAACTCTCGCATAACTCGGTTTTGCTCTAACATAATTGGAACTCTCATATAACACGGTACTTCTACAAAACGGTTTTTACTAAGTTTCTCTTATGTGGAATTAAAGAAAGTTACTTTAAATGGTTTTGGAACGTAATTCCTTTTTTGTATTGGTTCCAGGTAATAGCGGATTTTGCCTTAAGGGGGCCCGAGGCATGAGAGATTTTTAAAATAAATTTTTTTTTTTTTTTTTTTGAAGGGGAGAGTTTTTTGGTGCTTTTAAAAAAAATATTTTTTTTTAGAAAATCCGTTCTTTTATTTTTATAAAAATAAATACAAGTATGTAACAAAATCGAAGAATAAAAACTTTTTATAATTTAACATTGTTCAATACAAGCTTTAAAGGTAAATAAGAGGCCTCTTGGCGTTGAGGGGCTCGAGGCGGCCGCTTCCACCGCCTATGCGAAAGTCCGTCACTGGTTTCATGTTTCATATAACACGGTTTCATATAACACGGCGTTTTAGAAATCTATCTACCGTGTTATGCGAGTGTTATCTGCACAGTATAATATTTAAAAACGAATAATGTAGTTTCTTTTTTAGTCTTATTATTGTTATTATTAATATTAGAAATGTTTGCTTACTCTTATCCATTAAACTTTGCGAATAATAATAATAAAAAAAAACTATTTATAATTTGTATTGCAATAAAATTCAACAATTAAAAATAAAATTTTTGATTTTATAAAATAATTATTTTTAATTTTAATTAGCATTTCGCATAGAAAAGAATTCAAAAAGATAATTATAATTATTTATTTCAGATATAATATAACTTTTTGAGTTAGAATTTCTAATAATTGTCATACTCGTTATCGAACAAAATCATTAAATATAAACAAAAAAAAAAAAAAAAAAATGTAACTAGTGGGAATAGAACTCGGGCCGAGTAAAACTTAAAAAAAATAAAAAAAAAAAAAAAGGAAAAAAGGAAATGATTGGAGATTCAAAGAATTGGTTGGAAAATAGCATTATGCTATCGAAACGAATAGGAAAAGCGGAAACAAGAGATTCCTTTTGTTTCCGGAGAATCGTTAAAGATGAGTAAATCATTACGGAAACGAACTTTTGATTAACAAAGCGTAATTACAATTTTATAAACAGAAATGCGATACAATACTTTACTCATAATATACATCAAACCAGGATAAAAATCGAATCTCTCTCTTTTTTTTGTAATAATAAATAAATTTCATTATTATAATAAAATTTTAATAAATTTAAGAGATTAAGAGATTAAATTTTATAAACAGAAATGCGATACATTATTAGAAATTTTATTATAATTAAATTAATTTAATTATTATAATTAAATTAATTTTTAAATTTT
>AYEL01034689.1:0-30268 GCA_000484575.1 Olivierus martensii
TTAAATTTAATCATAAATGATATTTTAACTGTCTATAAAAAATACAGTGTATATCTATCACCAGGGACTTTCAGAAAAACCCGGGGTAACTAATATTTTGAGACCTTTCAAAAAATAAAAAATAAAAAAAAAAATTGACAAATATAAAAGTGATAAGTATACGAGAAAAGCGAAAACGTTGATAGAGAACTTCAAATTTTGACAAATACTAAAGCTCGGAGAGTATAAAAAATATACAAATATATTTTTTCTAACATACTGAGTTATAAATTGAGGCCTTCAAAATCGTGAGGCTCGGAACAGTCGCTCCTCTTGCCCCCTCTCTGATAGCAGCTCTCTATCACGACTTTATTTTTTACAATTAGAGACTCTCAAAATTTCTAAATTATATTCTAAATATTAAATTACAGTGGACTCGTTTTTAGGAACTCGTAAGGACTACCAAAAAAAGTTCGTAAAATCGGAAGTTCGTAAATGGGAATGGCATTAACTAATATTAGGGACTTTTTGGGATCAAATAGTTCGTAAAAGCGTGTAGTTCGTAAATTTGAGGTTCATAAAAGTGTGTAGTTGGTAAATTGGAGCTTTGTAAAAGTGTGTAGTTCGTAGATTGGAGGTTCGTAAAAGCGTGTAGTTCGTAAATTTGAGGTTCGTAAAAGCGTGTATTTCGTAAATTTGAGGTTCGTAAAAGCCGTAAATTGGAACTTCGTAAAAGCTTGCAGTTCGTAAATTGGAGGTTCATAAAAGCGTGCAGTTCGTAAATTGGAGGTTCGTAAAAGCGTGATCACATTTTCTTCTATGATTCTGTCCTTTTCCCAGTTTATATTTCAGCCAATAACAAGTATTCCTAACCAACGATATTTATTTTTTGAAAATAAGACGAATAATTTGCTACTAAAAACCCTTAATATTTTGATTTATTTTAATGAAAGTAATATAACTAAATTATTAACTGTATTTTCTTAGAAAACAGTAACCACTTCCGGAACTACTTTGCGGGGATTGCCTCCTAGGTCATCACAAGGTTAGGCTGAACAGACTATAACTGCATAGTTGTGCGTAATCAGATATCAGGTTGGGGGAACATGATCTATATGAGAGAATACATGGCCGAATAACTTAGTATAGAAAAGTAGCGGGCATAGTAAAAAGGTTGAACACCACTAGTATACGGCATGGTTTTTCTAACATTGAGCAGGCTATCCAGTGTATATATAGATCGATGTAATGAGCATATCTTTTTGAGGCCAATTTCCAATCAATATAAATATATATATATATATTTGCATATTTTATGCCCCCTTTCCAATCGGAGATTACTAAAGGGTAGGGCTAGTTCAAACCACGAGCTGCACCCACACCCGTGGAGGGGGGCCGGATGGAGAAAGACGGGGATTACGGGGCCGAATCCAGTACCCCGAAAAAATTCGGGATCAGACTCGAGACGCGAACCCAGATCCTCCTGCGTGGCACGCCGACAGCGTTACCACTCGGCCATCCGGCCTCCAATCAATGTTGAACATTAAGTGGCAGAGTTAATTCAGGCGCTACCAGTGTGGGATAGAGACTGAATTAGCAATTAATTAATACCACGGTTCTCATCCGTGGTAAGGTTAACGGACTGTAGTTATTGGCAGTGGCGGCTCGTGAATGATTTTTGTGGGAGGGCTGAAAAAAGTGGAAAGATAAGACACCTTTGGCGCGGTTATTCAAACGGTTATAGTCACATCAATCCGAAATCGCACGAATTTATTATTTTGAATCTTCTACGTTGTCATCGCAATGCAGTTCATATCAGTGCAGTGCACTAAATACCAAACTCTGCTGCGGTCGTTTCTGAAGATGAGCAGCAAAAGGAACTTGCAACGGATTTTCTCAAAACAAATTTAGCCACTATTACGGATATTATGGCTCACTTATTCAAAATTATTCAAATTTTGACATAAGTTCAAAGACAAGACGAGAAACGTCTATAGATACAAGAATACCTCGATTATCGCGATTCTCGATTTATCGCGGTTTATAATTTGAAACCAAAATTCAATTATTGCGCTCAAAATTCGAATTATCGCGGCTACGAGATATAGCCCACTATATAAGCAACCAGAATTACATTTCTTCTCCAGGTAACTCTCTTTAGCACTTCGTTTTTATCCGACGGCGCTTGCTGTGTATATCAACTTTACACGTATACAGGAATATTTTCATGAAAATGATTTACAATGACGATATTTAACTTACTTTTAATCTAGCCTTAATCATTTCTTAAATACGAATAACCTGTTAAAAAAACTTATATGTTTCCTCTTCAACAACTATTTCAATCGAAAAATTTCTAAGTGACAAACTCCGTGTTTAAGTGACTCGCCATATTCACTCACCACTCATCACCAGCATTTCTAGTTGGTGAGTTTGATGCGACACCGATGAGCAGAAGTCAGATTTTGGACACATAATTAGAGATTCATCATTTTGTGAAGGAAGATAAGCCAATTTGAAACATTCTCTCAAAAGTTCTAAAAATTCTCTGAATTTTAAATATTTTCAAATTATGAAATATTTATTTGGTAAGATAGTTTGTAAAATGTAAAAATTTTCAAATGAATTGGTATCTATCCCTACTCCTACATCTTGGCTAAAATAAATTTTTATTGGGAGTTTTTGAACAATATCATCAGCATAAAAAATTCTAATGTCACATAAATATCGTTCTGATTAACAGACTTCCAATTTTAGATTGTTGTTCTTGAAGAGAACGAACAACTTGACAAAGTTTCTTCCACGTATCTATTAGTCTCCATAACTATTGCTCCTATTACTTCTTTATCGAAAATATATTAACTAATGTCTCCCCATAAATGGGAAATTTTTCATTTATATAAGCACAATTTCTCGAGTTCCATTCATCATTATCTAATATATTAACTAATGTCTCCCTATAAATGGGAAATTTTTCATTTATATAAGCACAATTTCTCGAGTTCCATTCATCATTATCATCATGTTCGTGTTATCCGAATCATTTTCTTTCGTTATCACTGAGTGCATTTTAAATTCAACACTTTCCATCAGTGATGTAAACCATGTTCGTTTAAACTGTTTGTAAATTCACCAGTGACGTCACTGGTATATTCAACACTAACTCAATACGTCAACCATAGTATTTGTTCCGTTGACGCTGGTGGACAAAGACTTTGACGTCATATTTTAAGATGGCTATTTCCATGCGAAAAATAAATCAAAAAATTGGAGAATCAGTTTATCCTCTATCTGTTGTGTCAACCATAGTATCCGTGTGTTCCTAAATTCACCAATTATACATCCATCGGTGAAAGACTGATGACGTCATCGGTTGACGCTGGTGGGCATACACTTTGACGTCATATTTTAAGATGGTTATTTCCATGCGAAAAATAAATCAAAAAATTGGAGAATCAGTTTATCCTCTATCTGTTGATAGTTCCACAGCAGATATTTTTTTGCATTTGAAAAAATAATGGGAAATTATTTCCTATGTCGGTATACCACGGGCTGCACCCACATCCGTGTAGGGGGGCCGGATGATGAAGGACGAGGATCACCGGGCCGGGCCCAGTACCCCGAAAAAATCCGGACCATGCTAACCCGGGTCCTCCTGCGTGGCACGCCAGCATGTTACCATTCGGCCATCCGACGGTGATCACCGGGCCGGGCCCAGCACCCCGAAAAAATCCGGGACCAGACCCATCACCGGGCCGGGCCCAGCACCCCGAAAAAAATCCGGGACCAGACCCGGGTCCTCCTGCGGGAACGCCCACAGCGTTACCACTCGGCCATCCTACCCCCTATGTCGGTATTAAATAATTGACTAGCAGAAGAAGACAAAATAACATCCAAATAGCGAGTCATCTTGATCGCAAGAGTAGAATTTAAAAACAAATGCTTTAGCACTCAGCTTTGAGTTGTTATGACATCATTTTTTTGTCAACAGATGACGCCACTTTCCACTCAGTAAGAGTACTAAGTGGCGGGGCGAAACAAGCCCTTCCAGAGGCTGCCCACCCCTGCGGAGGGGTCAGCCGGATTATGGAGGATGGGGATCGACGGGCCGGGCCCGGACCCCATGATAAATATTTTCAAGGGGTGGGACCTGAGATTCGAACCCGGGTCCTCCAGAGTGGAAAGCCGAAGCGTTTCCACGCGGCCAATCCGGCCGACATTATGACATCATTTTAGATATGGAGCATGCGGTTTCGATTTCGAAAAAAAATTAGTACCAAAAGTCTCCCTGTTGGCGACTTTTGGTACTAAATTTATGGCACTGAAAAAGTGTAGAATGTGTGATTAAAGAATATGTAATCGCCAAATGAGACAGTACACATCAAGTTTCTAAACAATACTTGCCAATATTTATTGTTAATTACATATGAGTTTCAATATGACCACGATTCAGATATTCTAAGAACTGCATGCGGGGCACGACATCTTCCACGGCGACGCACAATATTTCGGCGTCGCCATGGAAGATGTCGTGCGCTGCAGATAAAATTATCAAAGATCCAACAGGAAAAGTGGAATAATAATGGGCAGGTTAGGTAAGTTTGATTAAGCCGCCATATCCTTATCGGATATTCTTTATCTGGCGGCGGCCATTTATAGAGCCCATTAAAGGATGGCCAACACCCATGATAGGGTCAACCGGATAATTGAAAGATGGGTTCAACGGGCCGATCCCGGACTCCTCCCGAAAAACTGGAGATGTGGGACCAGATTTGAACCCAGCCCTCCAGGATGGTAAGCCGGTAAGCCACAACTATACCACGCGGCCGACAATAATGGGCAGGAATTTTTTTCTTACATCACCATTAAAAAACTTAAATAAACGTTAAATGTTATTTATTGGGCAATTATCTTTAGATATAGACCATTGTTGACCAGTAATGAATAAGTAATGAGAAAAGTAGCATTGGTTACTCGAAATATTATTGTAATGTATCTATTGTGATCTGTGAGTTAAATAAATACTTTAAATATGTAAATGGAATTACAATAGTACAATAATTTTCAATAGTAATCGATATACAATTTATTAGATATGTATCTGTCGGGCATTATTTTTATGGTTTCTGAACTTTCGGCCACTACACTTTGATCTTAGCTAAAAGGCCGAGGAGCGATACTCTCGGCCACTTATCTTACTTTTATGTATGACAAAACTGCATAAAATCGTATTAGTTAATGAGATACATGCACGCTTTGGAGTCGAGGCTACTCCAAATCACGTGATATAAGGAATACATAGAAGACGCTTGGTGCTTTTCTATAAGAAAAGGGCGGTTGATTACGAATTCGATAATGGATGTTCCAATGTATTTAATAAATTTTGAAAATGTTGAAATTTTTAATTATATGGAGAGATTGTTAAATTTAATTGGTGACTCTGCAAAGCTTTTTAATGAATGCAAAAAGAAGCATCAATGTATAGGCATAAATTTGTCAGTGACGTTTGCTTTTGACAAGACGAAGAAGCTAGTTTTTTAATCGAAACCAAAGTGAAAGTCGGAATGAGAAAAAGGCTAGTATCTTTTTTTTCAACAAATGAGTGTCTAATAATTTTTGTGTATGTATTTCATAACATTTTTGCATTATTGATCTGTTAATACATATTCGATGGATTCTACAGATTTTTGTATAACAATCGTATATGTATAAATTATATAAAATAAATAAATAAATAAATAATGATAGATACTATGTATCTATCATATATCAGCCTTCGATTAAAAAAAAAACACTTCTGATATCAGATTTTCCTGAAATGTTTATTAATCAATTAGTGATATTTACTGTATATACTATTAATACAGAATTACTTAGATTTCTATCAGAATTTTATAAAATTAAATTAATCTTACTTTATATAAGTTAAATACAAAAATGTAGGTATATACTAATACAATATAGGAAGAAATATAATTTCTAATTTTTTCTCCTTATATTATAGAATATTTACACTTTATGCAACTGTCCAAATGGAGCAGTACCTGCAACATGTAAACATGTTTTTATTGTATTGTATGGCTTTAGATTATAATTAACAGAAACTATACTCTTCACCAACAGAGGTATTACAATGGCATCAATTTAAATCGCAAACATTATCTCCAAAAACATTTCAGATGCATTTAGAAAATCCAAAAAACAAATTTGTGTACAAGATGTTAACCTATCAATTTCCATCAAACATACCACTTTTCTCTGTTTTAAAAGAATTTCATTTATTATTTTTATATTTTTTAGGTATTGCATTCGGTTTTAATTGGCGTCTATTTATAAAGTTTTAATAAATAAAGCATTCTTCTTGGAAATGGTCTGAACGAATACGAGAGTTCTTAGTAGGCTTAAAATTCTTTCGTTTGTTTTAAATTTGCCATCGTCGCATTAACTTTGGATCTGAATGAAGAAAATAATAAAAAGATGTTCCATATTTTATTTATTGAACCTTTTTCACGGGATTCAAACAACCAAAAGCACAACAAGAGGTCGGCATTTCGAAATTTTAATTCCCAAAGTTTTGACTGTTTTCCTTCTATCACGTTGCACAACTACTGCTCTGACGTCATGTGCATGTATCTCATTCTTTCTAATGCGGTTTATTAATAAAAATTATACTAGTAATTTTTACTAATAGCAAAGTCCGCGCACCTAGTATTAAGTCTATGGGAGCGGCGTATTACCAACTTTTGTGATGGTATTAATGCGCACGGAACAGTCGATTTCGATGTCAAAAGTAGGGGTCCATTCCAAACCTCAATAGTAAGTCATCAGTGATTAGTCTCTTTTGACGTCAGAAATAATTCAACATCAGCTTGTTTCTGATTTCTGTTTGACATCGTTGTTTTTGTTTGATGATGATAATGATTTGTTACACTCTCTAACTTTTAAAATCTTATCACGTAGCAGGAACTACTTTTCTGCGACGTTAGAAAACGGTGTAAACCGGTGTCAACACACTCACTACCTCTAGAGGTGGTTGTAGCTGTAACGGTGCAACGGGAGTGTTGTCACCGGTTTACACCGTTTTTCTAACGTCGCAGAAAAGTAGTTTCTGCTAGATGATAAGATTTTAAAAGTTAGAGAGTGTAACAAATCATTATCATCGTCAAACAGAAACAAGCTGATGTTGAGTTATTTCTGACATCAAAAGAGACTAATCACTGATGACTTACTGTTGAGATTTGGAACACGCCCTAATAGTGCCAATAAGAACAGTGTTTATTTTTAATGTAATCGTGCTTTTGGGTTTTTAGTTTCAAATAACATTTCAATGCAGTTTGCTTGGTTTGACAGTTAATCATGTAGCCTTTCGAGAACGATTTAAAATTACAACTCTCCGCCATTTTAGAACAATTAAAATCCATTGGAATGTGAAGAACAACATCGTGCATATGATCATCGTATATATTATAGACAAGTAGATAATTAGTATATGTTAAAATCATATTAATTTCGTAATTTTATTCGAAGGTTATAGCTTACTTCTTAAAATTGCCATTATTTTATAGCAATTTACTGTAATATCACGAATAATTTAGTGGACTATATCATCGGCATAGTGATATAAATGAGCTTTGGCTCTCCCGTAGACTCAATATGCTCAATACTGACATCAGATACTATCGTCAAATATAGGTTTCATGGAAAGGAAGCTTCCGAGATTGATATTACATTCTGAATCGCATAACATATATATCTGATCAAAATGAACATCGCATATTGAATCCTTAAACGTAAATTCACGATCTGCTCGTGGTATAAATCGTTTCCATTCCCTGAGCTGCTTATAGTTTCCTTGTTTTACCTTGAACATATGTTGTTTTTCCTTACAGGATCTATATCCTGAATTGCAGCCAGACATAAAACAACATATTGGCATTTTTCGTCAAAAAATAAATAAAATTACTCAAGACCGTGCGGTAGATTTTCTCAGCATGAGACAAATCTTCGAAATGCCGCCCCTTAAATGTTTTTCTTTAAAATAACCTTCGTTTGTGATTTTAAAAAAACTGCACAAAATATACGAATACTATTTTTATTTTGACAATGTGAAAACATAAATTTTGTATTTGTTATCGCCCTATTTCCGCCTCCCTTTTTGCCTAACATTTTATCCCACAAGCACAACCTCTTTGTTTTTACCGTTCACCTGACACTTGCGGTTTAAATTACAATTTACACTTGTTTTTAGATATTCCATTCACACTCTCCACCGCTAGAGGTCGTTGTAGCTGTAACGATGCAACCGGTGTGTTGACACCGGTTTACAACGTTTTTCTAACGTCGCAGAAAAGTAGTTCCTGCTAGATAAGATTTTAAAAGTTAGAGAGTGTAACAAATCACTATCATCGTCAAACAGAAACAACGACGTTAAACAGAAACAGAAACAAGCTGATGTTGAGTTATTTCTGATGTCAAAAAGAGACTAATCATTGATGATTTACTGCTGAAGTTTGGAACGGACCCTAATTTTTTAGGTTTGTTGTTGATGCCAGGTTTGTTATATGATCTATACTGCTTACTACAGTATTTCCATTTGTGTTGTCAGTTAGGCTTTTATCTACCACTCCATTTTGTTTGAAAATGCTGAATATGATAATTTTACTTTATCTAAGAATACATTCCCTATTTTTAATTTATATTTCTAATTGAAAGTTTGAAAAATTGTTCTAGAATAAAAATACCCCCAACTTGAGAAAAGTGCTTGCATACTACTATCGATATTCGATTACAATCTATATTCCTGTAAAATTTGACTAAACTCAAATGAGGCAGTACCATTTCAAACTATTGAAAACATGCAAATTTAACTTTTAGCAAATTGCACTATGCTAATATAGCCTACTCTTGATGCAATTTTCATCATAAAATAGCCTGCTAAAAGAGAATTCTAAATGATTAAAAATATTTTTGAGCTTATAGAAAATAAAATCGTGTGCAGAAAATATAAAAATTGACTTATAATCTTTTAAAACTTGTGTTTAAACCTATATTTTCTTTGCAACTCATTCCTATAAATAAATGATTTTTTAAGCTATATTTTTATTTAATCTGCATTTTAATGACTTCAATTAATAAATTAATATTTATGCCATCAGTAGCATCCTATGTATACAGTACAAATAACATTTTAAACAAAATATAGAAAGTAATAATTGTGAGGATCGCGGGGAATAGGCGCTGTTAAAATTTATTGGGCTTCGACCGCGTCGTCGCGTTTGGCGCGCGGATCCGTGACGCCGAAGTCCGGGATTGGAAATTGACTCAGAAACCAAATTTGAAAGTAATAATTGTGAAGATCGCGGGAGTAGGCGCTGTTAAAATTTATCGGGCTTCGACCGCGTCGTCGCGTTTTGCGCGCGGATCCGTGACTCCGAGGTCCAGGATTGGAAATTGACTCAGAAACCAAATTAAAAAAATAACAAGAATTTAATTAATACTATAAAAAACGTAAAGCTATTAACAAAAGCAAAGCAATGATCTGAATTAAAACAATACAATAAATTGATTCTCGTTAAGACTCTACTCTGATAGTAGTGTGAACACTTTTGACGGAGTCGATTACGAGTGACGGGGACGGACGGAGACGGAACGTTGCGCACATACAGTACCTGAGAGAGAGAGAGAGAGAGAGACCGTTATTACATCTTTTTGCTATAATACTAATTTGGCACTAACATAAACTGTTCGAAAGTTCTTCAGTTCCCTTTTAATAATCCACTAAAACAATTCACCAGCGGGATCATTGCCCATCGTTTCCGTTCTTCGTTCGCTACCGGCCGTCGTCGCCATCTTCGTTGTCTCCGTCGGTCTCCCCGACGGGACAAGCTCGTTTTTCGCCTACCTCACATTCCCTTTGATGTTGTTACCTTAGTCCCTTTTTTTTTGTTACATCTTTTTGCCGTAATCCTAGTTTGGCACTAACACTAACTGTTCGAAAGTTCTTCAGTTCCCTTTTAATAATCCACTAAAACAATTCACCAGCGGGATCATTGTCCATCGCTTCCGTTCTTCGTTCGCTACCAGCCGTCGTCGCCATCTTCGTTGCCTCCGTCGGCCGCCGTCCCCGACGGATCAAGCTCGTTTTTCGCCAACCTCAGATTCCCTTTGATGTTGTTACCTTAGTCCCTTCAACCTCTCTCTTCTAGTTCTCTGCTGACTGCTCCTCTTCAAGACTGAATAATCTTCTCCCTCCTTAATTTTATGTTGTTTTTAAACAAGTTTGTTTGTATATTGTACAGCTTCCTGTTCAAATATTAACAACGTTTCCATGGTGAGCACAGAAGATCCTTTGTTGTCCGAACAAGGGAAGATCCTTTGTTTTTGATTATTAATTTTTTTTTATCTATTTAATTTAAAATAAACTAAGTTTCAATGGAGAGCACAGAATAATAACTTTCCCACACAAGGTCGGAAATATCGAACAAGAGAAGAGTTTGTATATTGTACAGCTTCGTGTTTAAATATTAACAAAGTTTCCATGGTGAGCACAGAACTTTCCTACACAAGGTCGGAAATATCGAACAAGGGAAAATCCTTTGTTTTTGATTATTAATTTTTTTATCTATTTAATTTAAATTAATAAATATATTTTTTTTGTTTTGAAGTAAATATTTTGAATTTTACAATTACAAAAAAAGTCACCGGAGTCTTCGGATCCTCACATCATTTTATTAGTTCTTTTGATGACGGAAGTTTCTCCAATTTTACAATATAAAAAACTTATGATTTATTATCAGTGTTTGTATTTTAATTATTTTATGTATGGAAATTTTCAAATACCAGAGCCCCTTTAGCCATTAAATTAAAGAATAAGGCCAGTTACAAACAACTGTGTTTCAGATTATGGTAAAGATGAGAAGTCTTCTCCAATTTAGTAAATTGAAAAACAAAACAACAGGACCATAATTTCCATATAAACAATAAGAATAAGAAGAAAACTATAAGAGGTATTTTAATAATCTTCACTAATACCATCTTAATTCACCATTTTCATAGGATTGAGTTCGGTCAGTACTCATGAAATTTTGTTAGAAATCAATGATGACTGTGATGAAAAGAAAATATTTCCCTGTTGTCGAATTCTAGCACGTTCCATGAAGTCTAACATTACATATTTTGAAACTTTTAATGAAAGGATTCAAGATAGGATCGTTCAACGCAGTTTTCCAACTTTGCACGAATGTTCGTCGATATGTGTTGAAGTCAGAGATAACATTCACCACATTTAATCAAAGAGACATACGGTAGAGTCGAAGAAGCAAAAAAGTTTGAAAGATTAGAAGATTGAACAAATCAACAGAATTCTAATAGAGAAAGAAAGATAAAGAAGTGAAAAGACACATGTTTTAAATAAAAAACATATCTATACGGGAAAGATTTTCAGAATATATTGAAGAAAATCCTGAAAGTCATCTAAAAATTTATAATTCTTCTTGTGTTTCTGTTATGGAGGTTATAGTTGACCATTGTCCTCCGAGCTGAAAAGATCTTCTTCTGTTTCTGTTATGGAGGTTATAGTTGACCATTGTCCTCCGAGCTGAAAAGATTGTAATTTAAGAGAAAGATAACTTAAGTACTACACCATGAACTGCCCGAGCAACGCCGGGCATGGGTATGCTAGTTTTTATATAAAAATTACTTTTATTATTATTTCATTTGAATCATATGAAAATAATACATAATTTTTCCATAATTTTCTTCAATATACTCAAAATTCTTTCCATAAATCCCTTTAATAGAGAATACTAAGAAAAAGTTTAAAATCCTTTTGATAAGAAAGTTATATATAAGAAAATTTTATTATTGCTTAATTCAAAAGAATTATCATCTAATATAAATAGTTTATGTGGGATACTTTCTGGAAAAATTTAATTCTTCTGAAAAATCAGTGCAATCATTTTTATTTATAAAATGCAAAATTTACTAAGAAGGATTTTGATGATTTTTCCCATTTCCTTACCAAACAGTTTTAACTATTATTTTTATTAAATTAAAAAAAATTTAATGAAACATTTAGAACAATTCTGCAATAATAAAGTGATAAATGGAATAAAAAAGGTTTACTTTAAAATTCTAAATTAACAGTAATATTGTTGACTTCTGAATTTATATAATATAATTATATTTCCAGAATACCACCACTGATTAGTACAAATTTTTCAAATGCAAACTTTCTAAATTATTTATAAGAAATTTGTTTTTGTTTTTAAAATAAAAATGGATGTTTTAGAGACCAATTAGTAAATGTTAATCAAGATATATATTTTTAGTTATGTATCAAAATTAAATACCATAAATATTAATATTATAGTTCTTAAACAAATAAAAAATAAAATTATTACCTGTACATAATAATATTAATGTAACAAGTTTCTCTTCCATATGGATATATATTTTTAGTTATGTATCAAAATTAAATACCATATATATTAATATTATAGTTCTTAAACAAATAAAAAAATAAAATTATTACCTGTACATAATAATATTAATGTAACAAGTTTCTCTTCCATATGAGGGACTAATATATATGTCATCACTTTTTACAAATCTAACTTCAACAGGTACATGTACATATATATCTGGAGTACTATCTAACCAATCTTTTAGTTGAAAAAGAACAGTTTTTGTTTGGTCTCTAATATAAAATATTTAATTATTTTAATTTAAAAATATATATTTGTTAGTTTTTATATAAAAATTACTATTATTATTATTTCATTTGAATCATATGAAAATAATACATAATTTTTCCATAATTTTCTTCATAAGATTGATAGAAGCATCTTTTTGATAAAACTTTCACATTATGAAAATTTTCAAACAGGGAAAATCACTTTACCTTAGTTATAGCATCTTTTTGATAAAACTTTCACATTATGAAAATTTTCAAACAGGGAAAATCACTTTCATTTATTCTGGTTAGAATAACATTTTACTTGTTTAAAGCTTTTCCAATTGAATTTTGAACAAAACTTGATATTATAAAAAAACCAAGCTTTCAGTAATCCATTTAGAGTATGTATTTTCTATCAAAGTATTTTACAATATAGAGAGTCCCTGATTTATGACAGAGATGCATTTAAACATTTTAGTTGTAATTTAAATCCTTCATAACTGTGAACATGATTTTCCATAGGCTCAATGCTATGAATGGAGATTAGATTTTCCAACCACTAATCTCAAATATTCAATAATTTTAAATTAATATTTATTGAATAAATGCTATTTATTCTTTGCAATGAGAAAAGAAAAAAATCTTATCCTTATCAGCATTTTATGTAGACAAATATACAGTAAATATTAGGTAAAAACAACAGTGAAATATATAAGTTAAATCAACTTTCCCAAGTTTTTAACAAAAATAAGAAATTATTTTTTACGTAATCTCCAATCAATGGCTGATTATTAAGAAATTTAATTCATTCTAGATCTAACTATAATCTGTTCACATATGTAATAAAGTCAGAAGATCTTTGTAATAACAGACTTCATACCAGGCTGGATCTTTTCAGATAATTTTCCAAAGTATAGGATTCAGATTCAACCCAGAAACTTGTGTGCAAAAAGCCAAAGCATTTCCATGTGGCTAATCTGGAATTAAAACCTATTAAAATCAACAGTATCTATAACAAAAGTAAAATTTGCTTAAAAGTTTAATTTAATTGGTAGAAAGAGAGAAAGTAAATACTGTCTATCCAGATAATGTTACATCAACTAAAGAAATTGTTGAATTATATTTTTATTTTCATAAGCTATAAATACTGATAGACATGGGAAATTTTTTTATAAAATATTAAATATTCAGTTAAATGTCTTTGTCTTTAACAATGATAACAGCACCATAAGCAGCTGAGTAAACAACTTTAATAACATAGAATTAAATCAAACAAACGTTTTCGGCTCTTTTTTTACAGCCATCTTCAGGTTTTTCACTCCGTACAAAAATAATCATTCTAGAATGCTAAACTATTCTAATGGCGTTCTTTGTTCTATTACCAGTTTTTTAAACTATAAGTAGAAAATAAAGCTACGTACAAAAAAAAAAGTTTCTACTTATAGTTTAAAAAACTGGTAATAGAACAAAGAATGCCATTAGAATAGTTTAGCATTCTAGAATGATTATTTTTGTATGGAGTGAAAAACCTGAAGATGGCTGCAAAAAAGAGCCGAAAACTTGTTTGATTTAATTCTATGTTATTAAAATTGTTTACTCAGATGCTGATAGTGCTGTTATCATTGTTAAAGATTTGAAAGAGTTTAAGCAGTTTGGTTTCGTACTAATTATAAATATCTTTGTGCAAATATTTTAAAATGAATTATTTTATGTGATACAAATGCAGAAATTTTAGAAAACATTTCTGAATTGAAATGAAGAGCATTGTAGGCACGTGTGGTCACCATATTTTTAATTGAATTTTAAATAGCTTGAGGGTGTTTGCGTTAGGCTTCTATTTTTTTAATTATTAGTAAAAATAAAGCAATAAATGAACAAATAACAATATTGTTTATTTTAACAGAATTAACCAAAATTTTTGTATTATCAGCAATATTTTTTCAATTTTATGAATTTTAGAACTCACCATACAAAAATTCATATTACACTTAAAATTTCAAACATAAAATTATCTCATCCCAAAACTGAAATGAGATTAACAAAATAGAACAGAATGCAGAACTGATACAATTTGATAAAAAATAATTTAAATTCTACTAATGCAATCCAATCAAATTATCTAACTTTAAAACATTATTTAAAAAAATTTTGGCAATCAAAAAATTTAAGAATCATCATTGGAGGCATATATTTTCAAATAAATGCAAAAAATGATCTGCAATCACTGCATTGAGTAAATCAGATTGGAATTTTTTTATAACATTTTTTATTTCACTTCCATGACATGTATACTTATTAAAAGACTTCTATATGTTAAAAGTGAATTTATAAAACTTCAATTAATAGATAATTTTCCTAATAGCAGCATTGGATAAGTTAGAAATATTGTACTTTTACAGGCTTTTTACTTTATTTTTTACAAAATAAAATATATTTGATAATTACTCAATTTCTCAATATCTTCAGGCATGGATTCATCATAACAGTCAATTTAAATGTTGAATTTAATAGACATATTTCTTTACAAAGTAATTTACTAATTGATTCAAATTTATAGATTTAATGAGATCAAACTTCTTAATATTAAATTTAAAATAATTTAAATCATTAAACTAACCTTAACCAATAGCAAAATTCAAGAGTATAAAAACCAAAGGCATAATCGATCAACCAATCCCAACATTTTCTCCACTTTGAAAATATTGTAACAGGCTGAAATAAATATTTATTATATTTTTTAAATAGTTTAAAAAAGGAAAAGTATTGAATATAAATAAGCAAACCTTTTTAGTTCTATTAACATGATTAACAACAACTCCATCTGTATGAGGAAACCAGGTAAATTTAAAATGTTCAGAACCATTCAAATGAACATCTAAATGTTCTAATACCTACAGAACATATTTTAAAGTATTTGCATTAATAAACAAATAATTTAAACTATATAAAATCTTAATTTGACTGAAAATTAGTTTTATTAAAATAATCAATAATAAAAGCAACTTCTCCAGCATAAGTAGAGTAATAATTTAATAATTTTTTTGATTTGATAAGATTTTTAACAAGAACTGATATTGATGAATATATTACATTGAACAAAATAATTTTTAAAATATAAATTAGTGAATATTTAAAAACAACTTTATAAGTCCATTTACAACTGGAATTTAATCAAAAATACAACACCATTTCACTTTTAATATAAGATAACTAATTTTGAATAATTTCTAATTATTGTAATTTTTTTATAAATTACAATTTCTATCATCAAGATTAATCCTTTAATTTTGAGATTTTGTTAAGCACAAAATCTCTCAAAATTAAAGGAAAATCTTTTTTCTTTACTATAAATGTATAACAACTCTAGTAGGAAATATCTTACTGATATGTTTTATATATATTAATTTTATGATTAAAACAATATCTGAAAATTTTAATATGCAAATTGAAGAGTATCATCATCAATTATTCTAGATAACTTTTTATATTTTTAAATATTAAATTTTTATATTAATATTTTCTTAGAAATTGCAATAAATGATAAAACAGTTTAAAAGAGAGATTGATGAAAGATTTCACTTTCAGATTGTAATCCAATAAAGTAATCTAATATGATCTTTTGCAGAAATAGTCCAAATTAAATGTAAATTATTTTAAAATCACTACTATTAACTATAAAAAAAAAATCTTGTGAAAATTCAAACATCTCAATAAAAATTCCATCATTTAAATATAGTTAACTCTGTAAAAAATTAATTTAGAAGTAATAACTCAAAATTAATCATAAATGTTTCTATTCATGACTTTGGCTGATTTAATTTTATAATTTATTAATCATATTCTTAGTTGCTATATAAACTATAAAATAAATTAATTTGATTCCTTAGTAGATTTTAATATATGAACACAATATTAGAATTTATAAGGAGAATTAAAAGTCTCACTATATTTTATATCAATTTTTACAAAACTATTATATCTTATAATTTCAATAGTATCAATATACTAAGTTTTTTAAGAAATCAGAATGCATTTTCTATGCTATAGTATAGTATTCTAAGCCAACAAATACAGTAATTATAAATTATTTTCAGTTAAAAAGAAATAAAAATAAAAACTAACATCTTTTAATGTTGTTCCAAACTGTCTTTGCTCCAAATTAAATGATGGTTCACATTGTAGAGTGACTGTAAGAATAACACCAATAGCACCAAGTCCGCAAACAGCAGCTAAGAATATCTCTTTATTTTCTTTACGAGAACAAGTGAAAATTTTTCCATTACAATCCATTAATTCTAATTCTGTTACCTAGAATCAAAAACAGTAAGTTTGCACAAGAATAAATAAATTCAATAAATTGTTATATTACTTACATAATTACAAAAGTTTCCAAAATTTTTTCCTGTTCCATGAGTTCCTGTACTTAAAGCTCCTCCAACAGTCAAATCAGATACTGATCCTAATCTAAAATTTAAGGAAAAGTCTTTGGTGATAATTATTTACCGTTAAAAATAAAATCAGAAATATTAATTTAAATTTACATAGATAGCGCAAGTTTATATTTTGGAAGATGAATTTCATTTAAATCCTTTAAAGTAATTCCAGCTTGAACTTTTACTTGATTATTGACTTCATTTACCTATAAAAATATGTGAACTTTAAATATTTTTGTATTTGATTCTCATATGTAAAATATAAACAATTTAATTAATAAATAATAAGTATTTTTTAATTAAATACTGATATAAGAAAAATTCAAACTAAAATAAAATTTTTCTGTAAATTCCATTAAACTTTAAATTTATTTCTAAATGTATGTTTTTTTTTGATTTATAGAAATAACTGTAAACTGAAGTTTTCTATAAAACCCAAATTTTGTATAAGCCATAAAAATATTTTTTTCATGAAAACTGAATCAAAAATTCCCAGAGCTAGATAGACTATAAAGAGTGCACTATCAAATCTATAATTCATATTATTCCCTACCAAAAGAAAGAATGCTCATGAAATGATATTGTACCAGTATTATAATACATTAAAATCAATATGTATATAAAATATAAATCAAGCAACATTTTAAATGCTATACACCAGGGCTGCCGAACCAGTCAATCTCGACAAGATTTTTAGTCGATCGCAAACCTCCGATCAACTCACTTGTTAAACTTCCACTTTACAATATGTAGTAAAGGTTCTTGTTGAAACAAGAATAGTGAGGTTATCCCTACGTGTTTTCGTTCTTTGTGTCTTTTATCATTTATTAATTAACAGCAGATCAGATCAATGGGAAGAATATAATAATACATCAAAAACAATAAATGAAGATTATTTCATTGAGTAAGCAAAAATTTGTTGGACAAATGCATTTACAGGTTCAAATACCTTTTCTTTATTACAATACTCAGGTCTGGACAACAATATATTGTTGTTTGGCACTAAATGGGTTAAATTTATAAAAAATAAATTTCTTCAATTATTTAAATTTTTTTTTTTCATTTTTAACCATAATTATGAGCATAGAAAAGAAATTACCACGACGAATGGGAACATGATTTCTTTTTTCCATGGTTAATGGCAAATGCTGTTGTCTAATATGTAATTCAGTGATTAAATAAAAATAATTATAATTACTGATATTTTTCTGAATTTATTTAATAAATTTCGAATTTTACCTTAATTTTTTGATGATTAGATATAGCAAGATTCTTGGATGTATACGGTAATAAACAGATGATTCAAATGAGAAGATTCATTTATAAATATTGATCTGATAGATTATGGATAATATTGTATTATAATTAAAAGATCAGCAATGCTTTTCCACTGTTATGAGTCTGTATTAAATATAAATTTTATATTCTGTTGAAAATATTAAATAAAATTATATAGGAGAATCTCTTTCTTTATTGAATTTTTTCAATATACATAAATGATATTATTGTATTTATAAATATTTTGTAAGTTAAAGTTTATAAATCATTCTTCGTATTGAATCTGCTCGTTTTCTACCAGAAATATTATTCAATAGGCTAGAATTATTTTAAACTTTTTGAATGTAATAAAAGTTCTAATACGAATATGAACATCAAGAAATGTTTGACTCATTCAACGAATTTAATATATTTAAAGACTGCAGTGTTCTTATATATGTTTTCTTTCGTTATTAATATTACCAAGAGCCTAATCCCTATGCCCACATTGCAAGAGACAGAAGATTGTGCGAGTTTCCGATTAGGTAATTCGATAAAGAAAAATTCGAACATGGACTAAAAACAGAGCAATCAGTCCCAAAATAGAAACAAATAGAAGAAAGCGAACGAAGAATTGGATAAGAAAGAGAAGTAAGAAAGCGATCAGCAGTAGATCCGACATTGGTAAGTTACTGGATTTGTAAAATCCGAATCTTGAAAGAAAGGGATTTTACCAACCACTCTAGGGAGATAACAGATAACTATCAGAGGGCTGAATAATGGAGGACTTTTGAAAAACTTCGGCTAAATCTTTGAGATATTGATAGACATTCGCTAATGTGATTGCTTGGAACCACCTCTTTCAGAAATCTCAACTCACTTTCTATCAGGAAAGGTATCACATATTTCAATTTTGTTTAAGGAAACACAACAAAAATATTTCTCCTAAAATAATTCAATTATTATGTTTTAAACATATAAAAATTAGTATTTCCAAATTACCGACATTTTGGAATCCTCGGGAATCGAGAACGGGAAATCGTATTTCCCGAGAATTCTTGAGAATTCCTAAAATAATCTTTTTTATTTAATTTTCGTTGATCATCTATAACAGGGCTGCCCAACCTTTTTATGACCGTGAGCTACTTTTTCACCGGAGCGATATA
The DNA here is from genome assembly GCA_000484575.1 of Olivierus martensii. Lineage (NCBI taxonomy): Eukaryota > Metazoa > Arthropoda > Arachnida > Scorpiones > Buthidae > Olivierus > Olivierus martensii. The sequence goes on from AYEL01034689.1 coordinate 19,512, forward strand.
GCGATCTACCGATATCCAGAGAATAAAAGTAAAAAATAACAATGTCATCTATATAATTCAAAATTTATTAAATAAAATAAATCAATTCTTCATAACATGAAAATATGAAAATAACTACTAATACGTGGGTACATAAACAAAAATTTTAATGCGATATTTGGCATTCTGTAGATTTTGCAATTGATTCAAAATTTGGATTATGAGGAAAGAGATTATCTGAAAATTTTTACGAACATATTTTGTTATGAATATAAGTTCGAATTTAAATCTATAATTTTTGCTCTGCATATTTCGGAGTCTTTCGGATATTCATTTTTATAATTGGAGAGCATTGTTCGAAAATGTTTTTCGATATTTCCCTTTTTTAGAATAGCAACAACTGAATTACAAATTAGACAAGAGCATTTGCCATTAACCATGGAAAAAATAATCATGTTCCTATTAATCCTGATAATGATAGATTTTATTTTTTACGTTCGTAATTATGGCTAAAATGAAAATAATTTAAATAATTGAAGAAGTTTATTTTTTAATAAATTTAACCCTTTTAGTACTGAACAATGATATATTCTTGTCCGGACCTAAGTAGTGTAATAAAGAAAGGAAAAACATTTGAATCTGTAAATGTATTTGTCCAACAAACTTTTGCTTACTCATCGAAATAATCTTCATTTATTGTTTTTGATATATTATATTCTACCGATTGATCTGATCTGCTATTACTTAATAAATGATAAAAGACACAAAGAACGAAAACACATAGGGATAACTTCACTTTTCTTGTTTCAACAAGAACACAGACCACCTTTACTACGTATTATAAAGTGGAAGTTTAACAAGCGAGTTGATCGGAAGATGGTCGAAGGCTTGCGATCGACTAAAAAGAAGTTTAACAAGCGAGTTGATCGGAAGATGGTCGAAGGCTTGCGATCGACTAAAAAGCTTGTCTGATCGACTGGTAGCTCACGATCGACTGGTTGGGCAGCCCTGATCTATAATAACGGCTATAACAGTAAATGAACAAGCATTAGCAAATGGCTAAACCGAAAAAGCCGTACAGAAGGTGGGAAACCGGGGTTAGTGGCCCCGGCCACTCTTTCAGAGGTTTCGAGACACTCTTATATGTAAAAGGTCGGCTCAAAACATGAGTAAATAAAATTTCCTAAATGGAGGTCGACCGGAATTTCGTGACTAGTGCATCTCTTGCCCTGAATGCTAAACAGGAGTCATCACGATATCATTTTGGCTAAGTCGGCCAGATGGCTGCGTGGTAAAGCTGTGGCTTGCCACCCTTGAGGATCCGGGTTCAAATCCGGGTACCGCACCTTCAGTTTCTAAGGAGGAGTCTAGCCCGTCCCGTTGAACTCCATCCGTTTGACCCCAAACTTGAGGATCCGGGTTCAAATCCGGGTGCCATACCTTCAGTTTCTAAGGAGGAGTCTAGCCCGTCCCGTTGAACTCCATCCGTTTGACCCCACCATGGGCGTTGACCTGTCTGTGAAGGGTGCTGTAAGATGGTCGCCGCCAGATTAAGAATATCCCATGAGGATATGGCGGCTTATCCTAACCTAACCTAACAATTTTGGCTAGGTTTGCCTGAAGATGACTGTGTAATCAAATCCTGGATTGTGAAAATAAATATTTTTCTGTGTAAATACAAACTGTTTTGAAAAATCAGTATTCTAATTGAATATATTCATTCGCTAAATAAATAAAATAATGACGTTAAGAAATATTTTTTCTTATGCGAATTTTTTATGACATATTGACATAAACTATAATTGGTGAAATAGAATTAACATTTATCGGTAAAATAAAATTTATTCAACGTTTATTTGCAATAGATACATTTAATTACTTACACTTTTTAGAAAAAAAGATCACAAAATAATTGCAATCAGATCCCGTTAACACGCGGTTTTACCATGGCTACCTTCATAAGCAATCGCTTGTGATATCACTCCTAGACACCTTCGTCATTAAATCTCGTGATCAGTGAGATTAGCAGCACGTTCAACCATTTTGCATTGGTCAAATCACAGAGAAAATTCATATCAATGTTGGAACATATATTATCGCTCAATTTATATTAATACTGTAACTCGCAGTTCACTTAACTCGCGGTTTAGTAACCATGGACCCCGACTACCGCGTGTTAACGGAGTATTTGAGTTTTCTTCTATCTGATGATTAAGATATATAATATCTATATCAGAAAATCTGCCAAAAAATTTTTGCATAAATTTATAGTTGTTAATATATTATTATATAAATATAATAAAAAGTATATAATTTATATATATGGCGGAGTAGGGTAAGTTCAAAGCGTTTTTTGCAAAGTTGGACTTTAAACGCAGGTATTCTAACCGATCGTATAAATATTTCACAGAGTCGTTAACAATCACATTTCGCAGCTATTACCATATAATTCATACTTGAAAATTTTAAATTTGCGACAAAATCGTACAAAATGTCAGCTACCCTACATTTACCCCGAAATGAGGCAAATAGCGTACGTGAAAGTTAAAAAAAGCTTTGAAGTTTATTTACGCACAATAATTGGCAAGAGCAGAATTATGAATAAATCTACTATAAAATGCTTTTACTGCATTAAGAGATAGGATAACTCTAAAACGAAACAACCTTTGTTAAAGAAACAAGGATTGAACTTTGAAATGTCAGAGGCGGTATAGTGAAATAAAACAAAAATATAAAGTGATGTTTGGACTTTAAACGCAGGTATTTTAACCGATTGTATAAATATTTCACAGAGTCGTTAACAATCACATTGCGCAGCTATTACCATATAATTCATACTTGAAAATTTTAAATTTGCGACAAAATCGTACAAAATGTCAGCTACCCTACATTTACCCCGAAACGAGGCAAATAGCGTATGTGCAAGTTAAGAAAAGCCTCGAAGTTTATTTACGCACAATAATTGGCAAGAGCAGAATTATGAATAAATCTACTATAAAATGCTTTTACTGACATTAAGATAGGATAACTCTAAAACGAAACAACCTTTGTTAAAGAAACAAGAATTGAACTCTGAAATGTCAGAGGCGGTATAGTGAAATAAAACAAAAATATAGTGATGTAAGCACAAAAATTGTTTAGTAACAACTTATGTACTTATATCACTTTATATTTTCGTTTTATTTCAGTATACCTCCTATTACATTATTTCCTCTATATCACCTTTTTATTTTTTTCCAAAGTAAAAAAGCACACATTTTGTTATTTAATATGACAATGTTTTTGTTATTACATTATTTCCTCTATATCACTTTTTTATTTTTTTCCAAAGTAAAAAAACACACATTTTGTTATTTAATATGACAATGTTTTTGTCAAATAAAACATGGTTTATAGGAAAATTTTAATTGATATCTTTGCATTTGTCAATCATCAACCCGATAACGTTCACATTTCACTCATTTCTTTTGAATAATCGCCCCCTGCTGGTTTTTCTGACGTAGCTACGAACCATGTTATATACTAGAAAAAGAAGTTAATGAACAAATTAAAATGTAGAACACTAAATAATAAAATTGAACGTGTTATGAGGCCAGAGCAGCCTAAATATGCGATTACACCAAGATGCTGATCTGCACTTGCCCCAAGTAACACTATTTACGGGGCAAGAGCTTATCAGAATTTTTCTCAATAAAGTTTGAAATGTCAAAAATATTGTTTAATATAAATTTTAATCAATATTCTTCATACTTACAAAATCATCTCCTAATATGAAGTTAATTTAAGAATCATTGCACTTTTATGATCCTGTCAAAGTTGTGTGCGCCGTTCGGACGCGATACTTTTGTAAAGGTCGATATAAATACTGGAATCGCATCATTCATTGTGCGAAACTATCTATGTTGATAGTTTGATATTAACTTGTAGTAAAATACTGCAATATCAAATAGCAAAATTTCGCTTATCTTATAATAAAAAAAGCCCGATAATGCACTTCCCCCAACTACGCCCTTATCCCACTCCGCCTTATATAATAACACATTAAAAACGATATTTGTTTTATATGAATAAAATATTAAATGTTGCATTACAAATTTTATTTATTATAAATAAGATTATTATTTATATATGTACATAATAATCAATCATCATCTCGATAACGTTCACATTTCACTCATTTCTTTTGAATAATCGCCCCTGCTGGTTTTTCTGACGTAGCTACGAACCATGTTATATACTAGAAAAAGAAGTTAATGAACAAATTAAAATGTAGAACACTAAACAATAAAATTTAACGTGTTATGAGTCCAGAGCAGCCTAATACGCGATTACCCCAAGATGCTGATCTGCACTTGCCCCAAGTAACACAATTTACGGGGCAAGAGCTTATCAGAATTTTTCTCAATAAATTTTGAAATGTCAAAAATAATAAATTATTTCTTGTCGAATAAACTGATTCGTTATACAGTGAAACCTTTTACAATCAAACCCCGATAAGACGCCACCCTCGCTAACCGCCAAGAAATTTGGCGGAACGGATCTTCTCTATGTTAATGGTATAGGCCAGTGGTTCTCAACCCTACTTACATTTTAATATTTTAAAATTTGGTGTCACACCTAAGTATTTTAAAAAATAATTTAGATTTTTATTAACATATTATTGTATTTATTCTTATTTATTACATTCAGATTACATACATATTTATTAATATATTATTGTATTTATTCTTATTTATTACATTCAGATTACATACATACTCGTACACGGGATCATTAAATGGCGTACCTTATTAAGTTACAGCGCCACCTGCAGATTTTGTCTTTTTTAGAGAAACTATAATATTTTAATTGAATTTTTATTCCTTAATTTTAAAATTTTAAATAACGACAAAAAATTTTGGCTATCGCAGAAATTTGAGGATTAGATATTATAACGATACTCTATTTATAGGAATCGGTGCAGTGGTTCGACTGCAAAAGGGATATCCATCCAAACACGTTTCACTATTAATATATATGATGATTCATATAATTCATTCTTATTATTTCGCGGCACACCTTCGAAGGTTTGGCGGCACAGTGGTTGAGAACCATTGGTATAGGCAAACCCCGATAAGACGCCATCCGCCAATAAAAATGTCTGAACAAATATTCCTTTTGGTATTGTATCCGCCAGGGGCATGTAAGGTGACTTACATCCCGAAGTTCATCGGTACTCTATATACAGTTATAAAAGCGCTCTGGATTCATTTGTAACCAGTGGGTGGGAGAGAAGGAGTGAATGGTTAATCACGTGTCTCTTTAAGCCTGGTTCACACCTAGGTTGTAGAAAATTTAAGATGGTAAGAATCAGATAGTTTCCATCGTTTATTGCGTATCGAGGAAATAAGGATATTATACAGTAAGTTGTGTACATTGTGTTTTACAGAGAACTCAAAATAGATCACAATAGCAGACGGATATGTTTTCTATATAGTACAGTATACAGTATAGTATACATTCATTCTCTATATATTACAGTATAATATATAGTTTTTAGAAATGTTATGTTTGCATACTAAATATATTAAATTTAATTAATTATTATTACATTTAATTAATTAAATTTAATAAATTCGAAGTTTATTTTCATTTCTATCCTACACGTGTTTTCGATAAACCGCCAAAATCTCGCCGAACGGATGGTGGCGTCTTATCGGGTCAGATAGTTTCCATCGTTTATTGCGTATCGAGGAAATAAGGATATTATACAGTAAGTTGTGTACATTGTGTTTTACAGAGAACTCAAAATAGATCACAATAGCAGACGGACATGTTTTCTATATAGTACAGTATAGTATACATTCATTCTCTATATATTACAGTATAATATATAGTTTTTAGAAATGTTATGTTTGCATACTAAATATATTAAATTTAATTAATTATTATTACATTTAATTAATTAAATTTAATAAATTCGAAGTTTATTTTCATTTCTATCCTACACGTGTTTTCGATAAACCGCCAAAATCTCGCCGAACGGATGGTGGCGTCTTATCGGGGTTTGACTATAATCCGTTCCGGAAGGTTGTTCGTAAACCGAAACTATTTTCCCCATAGGAAGTAATGTAAAATGGATTAATCCGTTCGTGGTTCGTGGAACTTTTACAACAGTACTTTGTGTACAAATTCTTAACACAGAATCGATGAAAACCATTAAATCTATTACAAGAAAAATAAACACAACACTAAGCGGATCAAATATAGACGAAAATTTAGTTTAATCATACCTGTATGGAGGAGAGTTGATGGCTTAAGTGGAAGGTGATGAGGAAGTGAAATGTTATTGTTTGGAACGGGATTCTTTTACTTTTCTCTGTCTCTTGACACCACTCTACTCTGCTTCAGACCCACTGGGCCTCTCTCTCTCTCTCTCTCTCTCACAAAAAAGTTGTCCAGTGAGATTTGTTTTTGTCTACGTTTTATAATATTTCTAAAGTAACACATGGCATTATCATTGATAATGTTTATGTTGATGGCTGGCGTGTTCGTAACTCGAGACACAGTACGTCATCCGAGACGCATTGCGTTCGAAAAATTTGTTCGTAAACCGAATTGTTCGTGTACTTGTTTTCAAAATAATATACAAAATCAATTAAATTAAGTGTATTATTTCGAATATCAAAACCCAAGTTGTTATAATATAAATATAACTTTCTAACAAGTAGAACTGAAGAAAATATTAAACACAAAATGGAGGATTTACAAAATTGGAAAAAATATTAACAAAATTATTAAAGACATAATGTTTTGCCACGAATATTCGCATCTAAATCGATAAAATTATCATGTTCAATGATGACAAGCTGCTCCAGTCACCTTTAAGTCTGTTTAACAGAATTTAATTCGATAAAAATAAAATAAAAAAGGATGCTATCAAATAAAACATCTTATGTCGAAAGAACTTCCATTTTCGAAAAATTATTGATGTATTTTTTATTTTATTTTTGATAAAAGTTTGCCGGCTGGATGTTAATTTATCTATTTATTTATCCTGATAATTATTTTTAATGATACAAGACAAATTTTTCTTAAATTAGCTCTTAATCTCAGTTGATTATAAAGGAATAAAATGAATAATTTAGAGTCTGATCGTAAGAGATTTATATCGTCTTATAGGTAAAATAATATCTTTCGAGATGAATGTTGTTATAATAATTGAGAGCAAATAAATTCTTTATTTATTTTAATACGTTGGCCATCAGAATCTGTGGATCATATGCTAAACGATATTTTTATGAACTATGGAATAAATTGATTGCTTAATTTTATAATTCGAATGTACGAATCTATGGTATAATTAATATGGAACTAAGAGTATTTATGTAAATAGCCTCTATCTCTATAAGTTACCATTAATACAATGCTTTGTATTCGACGAATAAAAACGCTTTTTAATGATATTTTTATTGAATATTCACTAAAAATTCCGAATTGAAAGCTATTCGATGTTTCGACAATTCATTATTTTCATGGTCACAGTCTCCTATCAATTTTCGCCATGGCGATCTTAAATTTATGTTTGTATTTTTGTATAATAGTTGTTTGAGGAAATTTCTTCTCTATATAGGTTCGAACATTTTTATAAATATTCGTTCTGCGACTACGTTTGTTTGTCGAGTGTGGAGCGAGATGTTTAGTATCAGTTTAAGCATAAAATTTGCAGAAAAAAACTTCATAAATGCAGACACAAATGTAACATTTAATGATATGATCTAAGTAAATTTTTTTTTTTTAAGATAAACCATAAAAAATTGCATTTATAAAAATCTTTAAAATAAACATTTTTATGGTTTTGTGTTAGCTGTCTTTTTTTAAGATAAACCATAAAAAAATTGCATTTATAAAAATCTTTAAAATAAACATTTTTATGGTTTTGTGTTAGCTGTTGTCGGAAATGTCTTACAAACTCTACTCTTTTGGCATGTTTTTAAATAAGTAGAAGGTTGGTATTTTGAAGTTATATTCCAACCTCTCGTTAAAAATAAAGTTAGACATTCGGGAAAATTTCTGGTTTTACTGAATTTTCGACTCTCTTACTCCAAATGTTGAAAAATATAACACGATTCCTTATCTTTTGAGAAATAAATTGATTACGTAGTTTGCTTTATTTAATGAATATTTTAATTATAATTTTCTTTCGATTGGTTTTCACAGCTGAATGTAAGAAAAAAAAAAAAAAAAAAACAAGAATTAAGATCTAAATGCCACAAAAGCCTATCTTGCAAAATTAAATAAGAGGTACAGTACCTAGTTGTGTTTTTCAACTTTTAAAAGTTTTTACTTCGTATTTTATGTTGAACTTCGACTAATAAAAATATTAAACTATTTGTGCATAAAAAAATAAAAAAAAATGGCAATTTCAGTTCTTTAAAGTCAACCGTGTAATAATGAATGAGAGTTTGCAATTTTAGTTCTTTAAAGTCAACCGTGTAATAATGAATGAGAGTTAGCTCTATTTGCAATTTGTCTTATTTCATTTTCTCAACAGAAATAACATTGAAATTGTTATCTCCTATCAAGTAATAAAAATATGAATTATGTTCATTATAAAACGTTTTTTTATTATCAATTAATCAACAATTTTTATATTCACAGTACAGAATTATCATAAATACAAAAATAAAAAAGTAACTAGGAACCTGTTATTTATTTTGCAAAGTAGGCTTTTGTGGCATTTAGAATTCAACAAAATGTTATTCTCATTTATACAAACAATTCAGGTACACAATGCTTCGTGCATTTAACGCGGATTTAGCCTATGTACCACTTTCACTGGCATAGATTGCAGCCTTCCTCCATGAGATTTGTTTATTCTTGTGAATATTCTTAATGAAAGATAATTCTATAGAAACATCGGAAACTGAGTGGTAATGCATGAGATATGAAGACATTTTGTTTTAACTGTTCGCCACTTCGGGTTTTGACTAGGAAAAACTAGGTTTTAACTGTTTGCCACTTCGGGTTTTGACTAGGAAAAACTAGAAATGTTTAACTGTTTGCCACTTCGGGTTTTGACTAGGAAAAACTAGAAATTCTGGACCAAGACCGTGCGGTAGATTTTCTCAGTATGAGACAAATCTTCGAAATGCCGCCCCTTAAATGTTTTTCTTTAAAATAACCTTCGTTTGTGATTTAAAAAAACTGCACAAAATATACGAATACTATTTTTATTTTGACAATATGAAAACATAAATTTTGTATTTGTTATCGCCCTATTTCCGCCTCCCTTTTTGCCTAACATTTTATCCCACACGCACAACCTGTTTGTTCTGCCTAACATTTTATCCCACACGCACAACCTGTTTGTTTTTGCCGTTCACCTGACACTTGGGGTTTAAATTACAATTTACATTTTTTTACAGATATTCCATTCACACTCACCACCACTAGAGGTCGTTGTAGCTGTAACGATGCAACCGGTGTGTTGACACCGGTTTACACCGTTTTTCTAACGTCGCAGAAAAGTAGTTCCTGCTAGATGATAAGATTTTAAAAGTTAGAGAGTGTAACAAATCACTATCATCGTCAAACAGAAACAACGACGTTAAACAGAAACAGAAACAAGCTGATGTTGAGTTATTTCTGACGTCAAAAGAAACTAATCACTGATGACTTACTGCTGAGGTTTGGAACGCGCCCTAATTTTTTAGTTTTGTTGTTGATGCCAGGTTTGTTATATGATCTATACTGCTTATTACAGTATTTCCAATTGTGTTAATCAGTTAGACTTTTATCTACCACTCCATTTTGTTTGAAAATGCTGAATATGATAATTTTACGGCTTATCTATGAATACATTCCCTATTTTTAATTTATATTTCTAATTGAAAGTTTGGAAAATTGTTCCAGAATAAAAATACCCCCAACTTGAGAAAAGTGCTTGCATACTACTATCGATATTCGATTACAATCTATATTCCTGTGAAATTTGACTAAACTCAAGTGAAGCAGTACCATTTCAAACTATTCAAAACATGCAAATTTAACTTTTAGCAAATTGCACTAGGCTAATTTAGCCTACTCTTCTTGATGCAATTTTCATCATAAAATAGCCTGCTAAAAGATAATTCTAAATGATTAAAAATATTTTTGAGCTTATAGAAAATAAAATCGTGTGCAGAAAATATAAACATTGATTTATAATCGTTTAAAATTTGTGTTTAAACCTATATTTTCTTTGCAACTCATTCCTATAAATTAATGATTTTTTAAGCTATATTTTTATTTAATCTGCATTTTAATGACTTCAATTAATAAATCAATATTTATGCCATCAGTAGCATCCTATGTATACAATACAAATAACATTTTAAACAAAATATAGAAAGTAATAATTGTGAGGATCGGGGGGAGTAGGCGCTGTTAGAATTTATCGGGCTTCTACCGCGTCGTCGCTTTTGGCGCGCGGATCCGTGACGCCGAGGTCCGGGATTGGAAATTGACTCAGAAACCAAATTAAAAAAAATAACAAGAATTTAATTAATACTATAAAAAGCGTAAAGCTATTAACAAAAGCAAAGCAATGATCTGAATTAAAACAATACAATAAATTGATTCGTAACTCTCTTCTAGAGAGAGAGTTCCTCAATCCGCGCACATACTGTACCTGAGAGAGAGAGACCGTTATTACAGTTTTTTGCCATAATCCTAATTTGGCACTAACACTAACTGTTCGAAAGTTCTTCAGTTCCCTTTTAATAATCCACTAAAACAATTCACCAACGGGATCATTG